>JADLZN010008395.1:0-67500 GCA_018155175.1 Sinocyclocheilus anophthalmus | reverse complement strand
GGTCTATTAAGCCCACTGAACATGAGGTTATGAGCCGTCACACATATCAGTAAGAGTCCGCTTATGCTAATGGAAGCAGACAGGCAGCAGAAGCGCTCTCACCTTCCTCCTGCATTCTGGATGTTTCTGTCAGCAGTTAGTGCTGTCGGTACAGGTGCGCCGCTGTCTACCGACTGTCACAGTAACCCCATAAACACACTGCCTAACAAGGACAAACAAGAGAGCTGTGAGCAAGTGAAACTGCAGTGTAGAAAAATGCTTTAAATGCACTTTTTTATCATTTGTTGGTATGTCATTTTCATGGTGTAAAGTGCAAACAGAAAACTTACACTCAGTCAGTATCTTTATGGAAACTATTATGAACTGATGTACAATATAAAGTGTGGAATAAAATGCATCCGCTCAACCATGTCAGCATTCTGAGCTCATTTTGCTACCTGAAATCGCTCAAAACTAATGGCGAACTTCAGTGCTAGTGTTTCCACTTTAATGTTTTCATATATGACATACTGACGCATAACTCGCTTTTTCTCTATTGAGAACAAAGTTAATCTCACACTGAAATTGGTTTAATGTATATGTAGGCCAATATGTTTGACGTTTAATTTGCATCAAGTCAATGTCATGTCAAGTTTTTAACGTCGCTTTGATTTTAATATTTGATCAGTTTTTTTTTTTTATGTCAAACTGAAGTCTTTTCAACATCAATTTGCCACTGGGATGGATCGTCTGCAGTGAATGGGTGCCGTCAGAATGAGAGTCTAAACAACTGATAAAAACATCACAATAATCCAAGTATCCAAACAAGTATTCCACGCCACTCCAGTCCATCAGTTAATGTCTTGGGAAGCAAAAAGCTGTGTGTTTTAACTTCAGATGAGTCCATAACATCGCATTTTTCCCTTGAAAAAGTCGTTTTAAAGAAAAAAAAAGTTCTCATCTGAATCAGGAGAGAAATCTTCACAGAACAAGCATGTTTACAAAACCAAAGCAATCCAAAACAATTGTGGACTCCTATTTTGGCCAGAAGTGACCGTTTAAAATTAAAACGCCTTAAATATGGATTTGTTTCTTTCAAACATGCAGCTTTTCACTTCACAAGATGTGAAGGACTAAGACTTGAAGCATTGATGGCTGGATCGTGACCTGCGGGTCAGCAAATTTGCATTTTCAAATCAATTTTAAACATTGATATTTTTACAACATTTATGTTGTTTTACTAGTCATTTTGACAAATAAATCAGCCTGGTGAGCATAAGGCCTTGGACATACTAGACGATTTTCAAATCTTAAACGATTTTAAAACCATGGGAGACCACAGACATGAAGACAGTTCAACCGATTTTTATGCCTTATAAACCTCTGAAGGCACACACTAGACGATTTGACCAGACCGCGAGACCACACTCTTGTCGATTGTAGGAATGATTTCACAGTGACCCTGACACGCGATCTCACGGACACTCTGCGGATCAAACGACTAAGACGAAACAATAGAGACAATCAGCGTTGTCAGCGGGCTCTCCTGGCGTGCGTTCTGTTTCACAGTGAAAAACAAAGTGGGAAAAGATATGGGTCTATTCTCCTGCTTTCATGGCATGTTTGTGGTTGCCAAGTTTCATCTATAGAAGCACGCAGCATCCGGTAGGTGACGCTTGCTATCGCGGTTATCACGTCAGAGGCGGCCCGAACATGTTTGATATTTACTATTTGATTCCGGGGACACTCCGTCTCGATCGGGAGCAGATAAATAATCGTAATGACACCACACAATAGAGGATTTTTTTTTTTGGACATAAAGCTTTGCGCCAACCCGAATCGTGCCACAACACCCCCGATCCGTGCGGATCAAATCGGGCTTAAAATCAGCCTTAAAATCGTCTAGTGTGCGGCCAGCCTAAGAGACTTTTTAAAAAAAATCTTACCAGTTCCAAACTTTTGTACGGTATAGCGAATGAAGAATGAAAGTCATATACTTTGACATATAGGTAAGAAAATAATATTCAAATTTGAATTTTATGGTGAACTATTCCTTTAAGATTTTCAGTAGGTGAGCTAGTGAAGGAATTGCTTTGAGATCCTTTTGAAGTGCTCAGAAAGGCCAGTTATAAAAGACTAAGAATTGCACGAAAAAGGAAAATGGAATTCCTCTTTCAAAGCTGTTACTTGGTTATAAAATTATAATCTGAAGATTAAAAATGAGTTTAAAATTATGGCAGTTTTTTGTATTTGTATTTTACAGAGGGGCCTGGAATGAAGACGTTGATGGCTGTCATGTAATGATTACTTTTGAAGTTTACATGGCTCAGTTTTTTATGACTGCTGAATATTAAAATTCAATGAACACACCACGTTTAGTTTAGCTTTTCAGTTTGATCTGTCAACCCTGCTTTATCTGTCTGTTGTTAAAGCACAGGCCAGGTTTTCTTTGCCCGGAAGGCATGTTTAATAAAGTAGAGGTCAGCAGAACTTCTTATGCAGGTGTCTGCAGTGCAAGAGCTTATTAATAAACTAGGGCAGAGCAGCACTGCAGAGAAAGCAGAGGGGGAAAAACTGGCACAAATCTGAACACTGTTGCAGAGCACACTATACTCATGATTATTCTTGACTGTACTTGTATTTAATTGATTTATTATTATATTCTATAATTATTAATTTCCATATCTATCTATCTATCTATCTATCTATCTATCTTCTATCTATCTATATATGTCCGTCCGTTCCCTCCACCCACCACAACACCCCCCCCATGCAATCCATCCACCACCCACCCATCCAACTATCCATCCTCCATCCATCCACCCACCCATGGCCATCCAGCCATCACACCATCCACCCACCTATCCATCCATCTCCATTCACCTATCCATCATCCATCCATTCACCTATCCTCCTCCACCCACCCACCTATCTAATCCATCATTCTCCACCTCACCTAGCCATCATCCACCTACCCACTCCCTATCATCCCCCACCCACCCACCCACCAGCCACCCACCCATCCACCAGCCCACCATCCCCCACCTTATCCATCCATCCAGTCATTCCCACCCACCTATCCAACCGCCATCCACCCCCCCATTCATCCATCTATTCACCCATCTTCCATCCATCCATCCACCCACCCACCTATCCATCCATCCATCCATCCATTCATCCATCCATCCATCCAACCATCCACCCATCCCCCATACCTACCATCCATCCAGCCATCCATTCGAACCATCCATCCCCCACCCACCCTCAGCACCATCCACCCACCTATACAGTCCAACCTTCTTCACGCCACCTTCCATCCATGCCATCCTCCTCAGCCCTCCACCGATCCTCCCATCCATCCATCCATCTCCATCCACCCACCCATCCATCCGAGCCAAAGAGGGGATGAAACCCACCTATACATCATCCCTTTATCATTCACCCACCTATCCATCCATCCATCCATCCATCCACCACCCATCCACCCACCCGCCTTCCACCATCCATCCACCACCTATCCTCCACCCCCTACCATCCTCCACCTACCCACTCACCTGCCATCCACCCCCACCACCACCTTCCATCCTTCCATCCATCCATCCATCCACCCATTCATCCATCTATTCACCCATCTTCCATCCATCCATCCACCCACCCACCTATCCATCCATCCATCCACCCACCCTATCCATCCCCCACCCCACCACCTATCCACCTCCATCCCCCACACACCTATCCATCCTCCCCCACACCACCCAGCATCCTCCACCCAGACCCACCCCCCATCCATATCCAGTCCACCCACCCACCCACCCCTCCATTCCCCCACCCCCCATCATCCACCCCCCATCCCCCATCCATCCACTCACACCATCCCCCATCCATCCACCCACCCACCAACCCCCCACCCCCCACACCCTCCATCCATTCCACCCCCCTCACCCACCCCACTCACCCATCCTTCTCCAACCACCCACCCACCCACACACCATCACCATTTATCAGTTTGGACTTTTCTGCTGGATGCTGGAATGTTTTGGGCTTTTAATAATTATTCATTTAATATATATTTGATATCCTTAGAAAAATAGTAATATTGTGTCTGAAAATGCATACACATAAATGCTGGGTTTTTAGTTTCCTCTAATTATTTATTTGCTCGTGGGCAAATAGAAAGGTATGCAAATAACAATATTAATAAGCTTAAAAATAAAAATTAATAAAGCTTAAAAAATTAACTTTAGTATCCAATTCAGACTAACTTGCATGGAACAGTGTGTGATGATAAATGATTTTGGAGCACTGTGATATGACGGGTCACTGTATGACAGTAGCATTCTTTGGGTCCTTGACCTCAATAGAAATCTATTCATGGAATTCATCTTCAGATTGTTCTCCAGGCACAGATTAATCAGGAAAAGCCCTATGGAAATAACACTAAAATTATATTACACCCTTGATGTTTTATAGGATCCTGTCGTGATTTAGTTCACTTATCCACTTTATTTTTGACGTTAGGTCGCGTGAGGCCATTTGTAACTTGAATTTGCAAGGTTTCCGGTGTCATTAGTTTCCAGTTAGGCCTATTTTACATATACAAAAACAGTCCGATATGCTGCTTGAGACTGCAAACTGATATTTGTTACCATATTATTTGAACTCATACATGAACACACTGGTTCATAAAGCAAACAGTTTTACCTTTTACTGCACTTTGTTATTCTTTTAGTTATTTACATAGCTGCTAATGAAGTCTGGCAGAAAATAGCAAACTTCCGCATTGTGAAATAAAGTGGATAGACTAGTTCTAATAATGTGACAGAACAAACTGATTTTAGGAACTCCAGGACCATTAGACCATATTGTGCAATATAGACATTTAATTGATAATGAATTTCACGTAATTAAATATAGGCCAGGGGCCTCCAAACTCGGTCCTGGAGAGTCTAGCTCCAACTTGCCTCAACACACCTGTCTGGAAGTTTTTAGTATGCCCAAGACCTTAATTAGCAGGTTCAGGTGAGATTAATTAGGGTTGGAGTTAAACTCTGCAGGACACCGGCCCTCCAGGAACGAGTTTGGAGACCCCCGATATAGGCTATTAAAATAATGGCAAACATTTGATCTATAAACAAACATTTAACATATGCTTGACTACAAAACAGTATTAGACAGAATCATTGCCCAGGAAAAAAGAAAATCCCATACAGCCAAAAATATATATATTTTTATAGCCAAAATATATTTTAAATATTGAATGTATAATGTAAACAGTGAAGCTCTATTAAATATGTTTCTGAAAGTGAAAATATAGGCTACATTTTCTAATCTTACAGTACATTCTTCAAAAGTGACATGTGAATGTATTTTCTTGGATTGAAATATATGTTATGGAGGCCAAATATATGCTTTTAAAATATATATTTAAATTGTAAAAATATTTCACAATATCGCAAAATGGCCAGAAAAATTAGATTCATGAACATGTATTTACGTTCTATATATGAATATGAAATATTAAAATTGTTTTTTTTTTTGCAAAAAATTTTTTTTTTCTTACTTAAGAAGAATTCACAAATATCTCTAAGACAGTTTTGAACGATGAGTTTGAAACTAATATACAAAGGCGCTTTAGAGAAAACTAATTTGACTTTTGACTCGAAAGCTCAGGCCAGTGCGTGCATTCTACACAGTGTTGCCAACTTAGCAATTTTGTTGCTAAATTTAGCCACTTTTCAGACTACCCTAGCAACTTGTCTTCCAGAAGCACCTAGCAACAAATGTAGCTTTTTTTATTTTTTATTTGGCAACATTTAGCAACTTTTGATAAGTGACTCAAACGATAAAAAAGGCACACATTTTCCATCTAAATTAGACAAAAAGAGGAAACCAAAGTTGCCTAGCAGTACACGCATCACATGAATTAAGTTGGCTGCTATTAGCAATTGTTTAATTTAATAATATTGCAGAAGTTTCATTATTATACACCTTGTTCAGTACTTGGACGTGGTTTTGTTGATCATAGTGCACTTAAGAAAATACTAGAAAAATGAAAAGGTATAATTTTCCAGGACATTTTTCCATTATCCTTATAGCCCCTGTACCCCGAAACACAATGCTATTTAAACTTAGTAAAAAAAACGGTGAATAATAATTACTGAAAATTCTTCATAGTAATGAGATTTTTGTGCCCTTTTTACCGACTTTTTCTTAGAGTGTATCATACGGACTACTATACCCTGCTAAATTGTTCAGAATGAGTCGTTTTATTAGTTTACTAGCTAATAAAAATAAACTTAAATTGTAATTGTTAAAAAATGTGAAAGTGTTTAATAATTCAATGTTGTATTTAAAATGAGTTATTTATATTTGAATATTATTTTATCACACTCTATTAACATATAACATGTTTTTTATATTTTTTTGCTGAGATTTGATGCAGTGACACAATCATTTAGCAACTTTTAGCAACAAATCAGTCTTACTTTTAGCAACTTCCCCTGAAAATGAGTTGGCAACACTGATTCTACATTGCATTCTCGCGCAGATCTCTCTGCAGCCGGTGCTGTCTGTGCTCATGCCCATAACAGAGCAACAATGCCAGACTGGGCTCCAGCCCGGCTTAAGTTCTTGGAGGGCAGAAATGCGCTGAAGCTGCTGCGTGGATCCTGCATTCATTAATTCAGGGAAGTCTCGCGGTGTTCACGCAAGCTCTCAGACATCTTGCGTTTGTCAGACCGCTACGAATCTGCTCCGAAGCCCATCCAGCACTGCTCGATCGCCGTCACTCACATCTTCACATGCGGCGCTGAACGGAGTTTGCGCGCTCGAGACACTCCGGAGAGGATCGCGTGCGGCGTTATTTCCCAATTGTGCGTCATTTCTGCCTTTCTTCCACTCAGTCAATATGGCAACACCCGCCGCTGTGAACCCACCGGGTGAGTAGCGAATTTTTCCTTCCCCCTTTAAATACAACGGAGATAGTGTTTAAACGGAAACCGAACGTCGGTTTTTTGACGCAATATTGTGTTTTGGCGATAACAAAAGAAACCGCGACGCTTTAAACGCACGCACGCAAGCCCCCCCCTCCCCCCACGCAAGGAACAACAGCGACATTTGGAATTTGAAAACGCTACATTGTATCATCTTGTATATCGCTAACACGACATTCATTCTTTCGTGACTATAGAACGGAAATGTATCACATTTGGCTTTATTCTGCCGCGGATGTGTGCTAATGCAAATTAGATGCTGAATACATTTGCCTCAAGCCAGTACGTGCTTTGATTTCCTTGATACGCGACTGTTGAATCTGATACGTTGCTTATGGGACTGTAATAGTGGTGTAAGGATATTTTGTTATGAGCTTTTGATGCTTCTGTGACAACAGACACACAGCATTTATGATTATGTACAAATAGCAGCATGATAAGTAGCAGGAATGAGACAAAACGGTAAAGTGACAGTGCCAGATGTAAACAAAAGCGCGAGATGGTTGGTGGAAGATTATCACGATCAGTGTTGGCGGTAACGCGTTACAAGTAACAGATTACTTTTTTCCAAGTAACTAGTAAAGTAACGCATTACTTTAATTTACAAGAGAATATCTGAGTTACTTTTTCAAATAAGTAACGCAAGTTACTTTTTTCCCCCAATTGATTGATTGACAGCTCTCCTGTCCCCATGTTGAGAGATATCAGATGCTACTGTAGTTCTAAAATAAATATGAATATGCAATTATGAGATAATTCATCTCACTCACAAAAAAAAAAACCCAGATTCAGTATTCCTCAAAATGAATAAAAATAATGCAACTCTGAATATGACGCAAATCTGCAATAATTAAATGTTAAACAACACAAATATCCTTTATGTATTTAATCCTATTCTATTAACCAATGTCTTTGTTTCTGACCTTTGATGATCCAGTTCAACTGTACTAATAATCAAAAATTACTCTAGACAGACATTTGTGTGTTTTTTTTATTGCTGAAGTGTGTTGAAATGTCTCCTTCTACATTCTACTGTACAGATGTAAATTTAAATTTCCTTCAGCCTGAGACTTATTCATTTCACTTTTGATGTGAAAAGCTTTTATATTTGCCAAAAACATAACTATTTTAAAAACAAACAAGCAAGCCAGCCCTGTCCAGATTTTAAAGGGGTCCATATAATGCTTTTTTTAAAAGATCCTCTTTTTGTATTTGGTGTAACAGACTATTTTGACATTCTTTAATTTTCAAAACACACATTAGTTTCAAATCTGTAAGTATTGTAGGGCCCTATGCCCGACTCTCTCAACGGTCCGTGTTTTTACAAAGTCCCTCCTTCTGACAAGCGTCGTCTGCTCTGATTGGCCAGCTGACCCAGTGCATTGTGATAGGCCGCACACCACAAGCACTCGTTGGAAATGTAACGCCCCTTACCTTAATCGCGAGCTTTATCTTTCAAAATAAATATAAAGACAGAGCCCGAAAGGGGAACAGAGGCGTGTGACAGACACAGTGATGAAGCTGGTTATGTGTTTGCAGTACACAAGCCACGGTTAAGACAGCTGACTCCACTGTGATGTGACCCCTCTCGCTCTCTCTCTCATCACTCCCACTCCCACACACACACACACGCTCACCACACACGATGCACAAAACACCGCATTTGAACAGTCAATAACAAATACATAAACAAATAACAAAACAGTAGCTGACTCAGAAGCGCCAAATTGTCATAGCAAGTCATTTACCTCCTCTCCTAGGTTCACGAAAACGGTCGTCCGTTAAATGCTTTGCTGTTCTGTTGTAAGTGATCTTAAGATTCCTAAATGCATCTACTTTCGGAAGGGCAAATAAAGTGCTTTTGCTTTCGCCTAGAACACACAGCGTCTCTCTGACATGGCAGCTACCTATAAACTAACTGTGGTTACTGAAACCACGCCTTCTTTTCTTTGCGTTGAACATTTGGGCGGCATTATGCAAATATTTTCCACATAGTGAGTAGATATGTGGGCGTGTTAGAACGAGCCGTTTTTTTAGGGGGGCGTGGCAGAGTCTTAACTTTGATAACAAATATTTCTTTGGTTTTGAGACTTTAGTCTTTGCAACTTCAGGGATCTTATCTATGCACAATCAGCTTGTAACACTCCAAAGAGAAAGGAAAAAAAAAAATCGCATCATATGACTCCTTTAAAAAGTAACGCAAAAGTAACATAACGCATTACTTTCCATAAAAAGTAACTAAGTAGCGTAATTAGTTACTTTTTTATGGAGTAACGCAATATTGTAATGCATTACTTTTAAAAGTAACTTTCCCCAACACTGGTCATGAGCTCGTGCAGAGAACTTTTTAATGACAATTTACATGAATGTGTGAAGATTTTAGTCACTGAATAAGAGAAAGGCAGTGGACTTGTTGCTGTTTTAGGTTTTAATGCTGTTCTGCCTCCAGAGTCACGATTATGTGGGCATCTGTGGTCTATTTTAGTCATCACAGAATGTTCTAGTGCTTAGATATTTATCACCTCTGAATAACAACCAAAAAGGACGTAGAAGGTCAAACTTATGAAAATGGAATGTAAATAGTAGTGAAGTCAAAGTCATGCTTACATCAGGCATCAAACAACTATAACTCTGTAAAGCCCAAAATATAAAATAAATTAGTTTAGTTCTGACTATTTTTAAAAATGGAACCGTTTATTTTTTGAATGCATCGGTTTTATTCAGAGGCCCAAACTGAGCAAAAATATGCAATTTGGTGCAATTGTAATTTATATGGCCAAAAAGTAAGATGAGATTCTGATAGCTTGTAATGTAAACCAATGAGGTCTTCATAGAAACCAGACTATGTGCATAACTCTATATCTCCCAGTAATATGACTTAAGATGATATTCAAATGCTTCTATTTAATGATCAAAGCTCTGTAGTTTCAGAACATATAATGCAATGCAACACAGTGATGATTGAGAGACGAACATATAAACCTTCCTCGAAAGCCTGATGGATCATATTTCCTTCTCTCGTTTCTAACATGTTCTAAAAAGTAATGTATTGGTAATCAAGTAAACCTAAGTTGCTTGAGTCCAGTAAGTGTTCATCTTGAAACTTTCTAAAAAATATAAAAGTTAATTTTATAAAGATCAGTAAACATTTCACAGCAAAAAGACACTTATCTTATCTCACATCTGATCAATTTTATGCAACAGACTTCACTCAGACTTGGTTAGTGATTGTTCAGAGGAAACATGTCACAGAAACCTACTGCTGCTCAGTTTATTCAGTCACTTACTAAAGTAAATTGCTCCATGACTCCATTGCTTCCACAAACACTATTTCCCCCCCAGCGGCAATTCTTTTCCCAGCACCTCATTGTAAATGCAAATGAGTAGAAATGAATAAAGAATGTGAGCGTTATTAGCACCTGGTTGACATGCCGAGCTGCCAAGCACACTTTAAAATGCACAAGAGCATTCTGGGGTGGAGTCACATGACTGTAGTTGAACTGAAGGGCACTTTGTTTTAAAGTCAGCTAGCTTTTATTTCACTTGCTTAACAAATCTATAGGCCATCTGTACTTTTCTCGTTATGCCCACAATGCCCGGTTGCAGCGCGGCCGTGATAAGAACGTGTTTCGTGCAAATAGCAGTAGGCGTTTGTGAATGGGGATTACAGGCACAGTTGATTAGCAACAGTTCCGACTGTTTGCCGACCTCTTGTGTTTGTGAAGGAAGCCTTTCTGTTGAAAGGAGTGATGGATAACAGGACTGACCAGAAGTGTAACATTGCTAAGAAGGAATTGTGTGCATATGGTGTCTGCTGCATGAGCTAGCAAATGCTGTAGGATTGACTTTATTTACTTATTTTCATTTCTGCATGGGCTTTGAGTAAAGCTGAGATTTATATATGATGATATATATACTGTGTGACAATATAAGTGTGTGAAATTTGCTTTACTGTTTATACCATATTCAACTGATATGTTTCACAATTTTGCGTTTATTGACTGTATAATATTTTAAAGTCAGAGCTACCTGTTTTATAACAATAGTTTTTTTTAATAACATTAACATTCACTTTTTTGAGTCTTATGTTTTTGACCCGTGCCTCACAATGTGACGCTATTTATTTTCTATGAATAATCTGGACTTTTGGTTAAACGCAGCACATATATTTAAACTAAAACTATTCAAATTTTTGGTCATTGAAAAAAACTGAAATAAATCAAATTAGGGCTGGACGATACGGCCAAAATTTATATCATGATATATTTCTTAACTTCGGTCGATACAATATAATTCCGATATCGATATGAACACGATTAAAAAAGCCTAATAAAAACGGCCAAGAACGGCCACAACAGATGTCTGTGCATACAAACTTATGAAAAATTAATTTGCCAACTCTATGAAACCTACTCCTATAAAACTGTATAATATTTTAGGAAAAAAATGGTGCAAATAAATAAATGTTCACCTTTTATTGGTATTTAGCCTTCATACAAACAAGAAATGTGAAATCACTGTCAAATAAATCTCAGACTCTCTTTATTAATATTAATATTTTTTACTTCAAACTATAGGCTAACATACCAGTCAAAAGTTTTTGAACAGTAAGATTTTTAAGGTTTTTTAAAGAATTCTCTTCTGCTCACCAAGCCTGCATTTATTGATCCAAAATACAGCAAAAACTGTAACATTTTGAATTTTGTACTATTTAAAATAACTGATCTTCTATTTGAAAATATAATTATTCCTGTGATTCAAAGCAGAGCTTTCGCATCATTACTCCAGTCATGACCTTCAGAAATCATTCTAATATTCTGATTTGCTGCTCAAAAAACATTTATTATTATTATGTTGAAAACAGCGGAGTAGATTTTTTTTTCAGGTTTCTTTAATGAATAGAAAGTTCAAAAAACAGCATTTATCTGAAATATAAATCTTTTTGTAACATTATAAATGTCGTTATCATCACTTTTGATCAATTTAAAACATCCTTGCTAAAAGTAATAATTTCTATAATATACATTTTAAAAGAGCTTTTGAATGGTATAGTGTATAATGTGACAAAAGCTTTTTATTTCAAATAAATGCTGCTCTTGAGAATTTTTTTATTCATCAAAGAATCCTTAAAAAATTTACTCAACTGTTTTAAATCTTGATAATCAGCATATTAGAATGATTGCTGAGGATCATGTTCCCGAAGACTGGAGTAACCTATGATGCTGAATTAGCTTGATCACAGATAAATTACATTTTAAATATAGCCAAATATATATATTTTCAAATAGTTCAAAATGTTAACTGCTGTTTGGTGCATTTGGATCAATAAATGCGGCTTTGTGCCAGAAAGATTCTTTAAGAACCTTAACAATTCTTGCAAAAAACCTTTGACTGTATGTATGCTGATTATCTTATAGTAATGAACTGCAGAAACCAGGAAATGATATGAACATGCGCGATTGCTTCAGACAAAAAAAAATAGAGCAACAACAAGCACTGTTGGCTGGAAATGGTTTATTCTTGAAATGCAAAGTGATTGTGTGCCAGCCGGAGCGCTGTGAAGCGGCAGAACTAACGGTTGCTCCCGTAATGGCTGTAAACAAGGCAGGCTCCACTGCATGAACGCTACTTTATCCGATTCAAATGAAATGCCTCGAACTTTCTGAAGACGTCGTTCCCTTCAAGATACATTAAATAACACCCGCGCCACAAACACCCGCGCCGGTTTTTGATTTTAAACGTGCAGTGCTCATGTTTATTCATGAAGTCAAAGCCACAATAAATCAATGTATGGTAAACACTGTATGTATTTCGAATATCGAAAGTTTCAAATCATTCCCGTTATTGAAAAATATATTGCGATGCGTATGGATATTGAATTATTGTCCAGCCTAAATCAAATATAAATATAGATAAAAACAATTTAAAGAAAACTGAGAAATATTGTTTTGGCAATTTGAGGTACTAAAATTTGTAAAACTAAAACTGAAATAAAAATATTTCCAACTTGTACAAATGAATAAAAGCACATATCAAAATTACTAAAACTTAAACTAACATTAAAATCAAAACTGAAAAATAAGGAACGTGAAAAGTTAAATAAAAATATTAATAAATAGTATATTAATAACACTAAAATAACACTGATGCTCATGCATATGGACATGGTCCATAACATTGCAGTTTGTCTCCAAAATCATACATCAAATCCATACATTTTTTTTTGTTTCCTGAAGGGATTTGTACCTTTTAAATAGACATACAAATTGAGAGCTTTGATTTAGATTTCTATTAAATAATTGGACACACATTTATATCAGTATAATTAAGTGGGAAGTTTTATGTAAATGACCCTCTGCTGTAACATTTCCCTGCACTTTTACTTGCATTTTTATGCGCTTTAGCTATCAATATAGTTTTTAACAGCTCTATCCTTCAAAACAACCTCTTTGTTAAGCTGTGTCATATTGTGACAAATTCATAAAACAATCTGTGCTGAAAATGTATATCGCTATGTTTCCTCTTCATTATGTGTGTGAACTAAGTTTCTAATCACCCAGTAGACATTGATTATAAGTTGTTGGTTTACCTGAAATCAGAAAGTTGCATTCAGAACGAGTCGTTGGTTAGTTTCAGTAAATACTCTTTTTGGTTTTGTGTTCTGAAAGTTACAATATGTTTTCAATTTGTTGAACTCTTTGAGAATTAATTCTTTCTTTTTTTTTCTGTTGTGCATACTGCGTCCGTCCTTATATGAAACATTTGCACATTGCAAGTGTTCGGAATTCTGTCAAGAAATACAGCATTGTGCTCATTCGTCGTTCTCTGTAAGCTCTTGAAATGAGAATAAGGCCAAAAAAAGTCACTGAGGACAAGTACACGTGCATTACTGAAGCATGCTTTAGATTTTCTGTTGACCATCATGTCTGAAATATCTAGAACACTTGGCAGCGTGAACTTTCTTTGGCTGTGTAACAATAGAGCAGAACAGAAGAGTCATTGTTCACATATGCGTGCTATCAGAAAAAGGATGTTAATTCAATAGTTTGTAGTTTCTTCCTTTAAACTTGTTCGTTTCTGAACCGTTCCCGCTCTGAAGCACTCAATTGAGAAACTCTTTTCTGTGTTTGACATCCAATGTCTGAAATATCTAAACACTTGGCGCGTGAACATTTCTTTGGCCTTTTGTAACCATAGGAGTGCAATAACAGAAAGAGCTTGTTCCACATATCGGTGCTATCATAAAAGGATTGTTAATTTCAATAGTTTTGTAGTTTTCTTTTCTTCTTCTCTTCTTCCTCCTTTAAAAACTTGTTTTCGTGTTATTCTGAAACCGTTCCCTGCCCTCCCGGCTCTGAACAACTCAGTGAGAAACTCTTTTTTCTTCCTGGAAATTGCCAAGTGTTCGCTTCGGCGCCTCATTCGGTCAACCTGATATCTATACTGCTTCAGGCGCTCTCAATTCACGCCCCCCATCACGAAGGCATCTTTTAAGGCTGCGGGAGACATAGGAACTAAATGCTCAGATGCAATGGTTTTTTTTTTTTTTTTTTTTTTCGTTTTTTTGTTTTTTTTTTGGTGCGTTTCTTCTTCCTGTGGCTTTTGTGTTTGGAATGGCCGGCAATTCATCTTATTCTGTTGCAGGCGGTGCCCCGTTTTTATCATAGGGTTTTTAAGCAATTATTGGGATAATGGAAAGGTTTTGTAGTCTCATTCGGAAGTAGCTCTTCAGAGTAGCTTGAAATGGTTCACCTCCCATGCTAACATAATTACAGGTAGAGGCTGGGGCGATATATAGCTAAAAAAATGTAGTCAACGATAGGTAATTTTTTATATCAATTCCGTCACAACCTCATCCACCTTTAGTTACTACAAAAGTAGTAGCTTTTACATACAGATTGTCAAAAGCAACTGACACAGCATTAAGTACAACATTTGAATAGTGTGTTTCATTACTGCAATCCACAATGTAAACCCTCATGTTTCAGTTAAAGAGACATTCATTCATTGTTGATTCAGTGATTTCATCATCCAGCTCAGTTCAGTTTAAAAAGTATCTTTGCAATCATTTGCAATCAAGTCAACGATATCGCTGGCAATGAAGTGTCCCCAACTAAGCAAGCCAGAGGCGAAAGCAGCAAGGAACCTAAACTCCATCGGTGACAGAAATGGAGAAAAAGAAACCTTGGGAGAAATCAGGCTCAGTAGGGGGGCTAGTTCTCCTTTGGCCAGACGAAACCAGCAGTTCAATTTCAGGCTGCAGCAAAGTCACATTGTGCAGAGGACTCATCTTTTTCCTGTGGTCTTGTCCCGGTGGCCGTATAGGAGACAAGGTCCTCACTGGGGATTTGTCTTTGTGGCTCATCTAGTTGTCCTGGTCTCAGCTGTTTTTCAGGGCTGTGGAGGTCCTTTCTAGGTACTGATCCACCATCTGGTCAGAATACGTACTGGATCCGGATGACTGCAGTGAACATCTGATCTGGATACAGACTGAATATTAGCCGTAGATGCCCTTCTTCAGTTATTAGCAGTACAGTCGGGGTGTTATGAGAAGTGTTCCCCCCTCCCCGGTCGTTTGACCCTAGTTATTATGGCAACCTAAAAAAACCAAAAATCGGTTATGGATTTTGAATGGATTGCATATGAAGCGTATTATTGTGTTATGTGTTGACTCCAAGGTTACAGACGAGATGGGTCTTTAATCATATCTAGATTTAAACATGCAAGAGTCTGTGCGCGTCCCGAGACATGTTAGGTAGGTTATTTTCCAGAGGTTGTGCACGTCAATTTAATTTGTAGAGGCTTTTTCCCAACAAATCATGCAAAGCACCTTTACAGCCAAGTAAGTTTTCTAAACAATTTAGTGGTAGTTTTATCAGTGGTGACCTGTCAGTTACTGTACCTATGTGAAGCAATGTACAAAAATAAATCCATTTAAATGTATATAAACCAGACGCTGGGAACACTATACCAATATAAACAGCAATTATTATATGATGCAATCAACTTATAGCAAAATGTGGTAGTTCTATATGTTGTTTCATGTATGTTTTTCCCCGTGTTGGCATCAAGCTGAGGTCCTCCGATGGGGTTTTGTTTCATATCGTTCGGTATCGATAATTCTTGACATTTTTTATAACCTTTTGTAAAACAAAGAAAGAGCATAAAAAAAAAAAAAAAAACCGTTTAAATTTAACCACTTGTATTTTTTAAATTAAAACCAACCCAATTATATTGGAACACACAAACCCATATTTTTTTGTTTATTAACCAAAAAAACCTCACCCACAAAATTAAAATTAAACCAATATCTCATTTCTAATGTTTTATATGCAGATAAAATAGGTCTGAAGGAAACGTTAACTTGTCTCCCCGATTTATGCATTGCTATACTAGGGCTTGGCACAAAAAAAATTGATTTTTCGATTAAGTCGTTTTTTTTAATGACGTCGTTTGCTATCGATTCTCCAAAGCTGTGAATCGATCTTTTCCGGGATTTATTTCAGCACACATTTAAAACAAGATCTGATTAACGTGAATCTTATCATTAGTCTTCTCCACTAGATGTCACCCTTATTTACCGCGATGTTACAACAGAAAGCCTGTCATTCATTCAGCGCTTATCATGGCCATATGTGTGATTTGCAGTGCTCAGGTGAAGTGCTATAGTAATACTATAAATCTGCGGAAGAATTTGATATCACGTATAGGCGCCATGATTTCCGCAATGAATAAATGGCGGATGGTGTGGCGCACTTTGTCTACTACATACATACTAAAGCGCGGATGACACTCGTTGTGTTTTCAGCTTCTGCCGTCTCACTAGAGATTATAATGACCGACGAAAAAGTCCTCTCCACTGCTCTGAGGTCACTCATTTAGCATTTTTAATCTGTGGTTTTCATTTGAGAAACGACGATCATAGCACATACACAGCAGCTGCAAGTTCTTCACGGCAACCTGTCAAAATAAAAGTTTAGTTTAACGTTAAGAAACTGTCAGAATGTATTACTATTTAGCAGTCTTAAGACTCTATGCTACTACTGCTAATTGATATTAATAAATCTTTATTTTTAAGGAATAATCACACCTGTTTTCTTTTTATTTTAACAGTAAACCTCTGTTGTGCAGCACTTTGTTTGCCAAAAAATAAAAGGGTTTACTTTTCATTTGATTAGGATTAATTAAATATATGTTTTATGCCTTCATCTGATTACCAGAAAAATTAAGAACATTTTATAGGGCCCTACTATTGTTTAAAAAGGACCCTATACAAAAAAAAAGAATAGGTTTAAAATACAGGCATGTGGTTCTTAATTTCTTTTTATTAATTCACTATTTGTAAACTGATGTTTATTGTTAATTTTTTAGAAATATCAATAGCATTCGTATTAAAACTATATTCAGTGAATGTAATCAAAAAATCGAGAATCGATTTGAATCGAGAGCTTGCGAATCGAAATTGAATCGAATTGGGATATCTGAATCGATACCCAGCCCTACTTAATACAAAGAGCCGAATTGCCCATTACACAGGTTGCCTTTAAAAACATATGAGACGCAGTGAAACCGGAATAAACCTCCACAAATTCGTGACGTGTTTTCTAAAAGTTTTAACTGTTTTAACTTTGCATGGCTTTCTATACATCTCTTGTGTGAGACGTGAGAGCAGGAGTCATATTTGTCCGTCTAAAAATGCGCTGAATATGCGTTCTGTGTGAATGGCTTGGTTTCGGTTTTAACCCATTCAAGATCTTTTCCGCATTGAGCTTCTATATTTCTCTATTATTTTGAATGAATAACGCAGCAGCGTCTTGTGGGCTAGACTTAAAACATTAAAATGCAGCAACGCACTTACATCATCATCATCACCACATCTCGCGCTCCACTAATGACGCTCCCTGATGCACACCTAACATTTGATTGTACGTTTTTTGCATTCAAATGCAAATGTTTATTTTAAATTCGACTAATATTCTTTTTTTTTTATTCACAATTTCCTCATCACAGGCAGGCACAGCACTCATTTCAGCTTGTGTTCGTGTTTGTGTGTGCTGTCTGCGTCACTCATAGCACGTGCACTATATCGAACATTTTTTCTAATCAGTTAGCGCAGAACGTGGTGTATAGCCGTCGATAAATAATCGATAACCTGTTTAATTTTATCGCCCAGGCCTAATACAGGGCTACAAAACCTCAGTGAAATTCACTGTTTTGAATACAAAATGTCTTTTATGTGATTTGCAATGAATCGCTATGTTTTTTGTGGAATGGTTGAAGAGAGTAAGTCTCCAGAATGTTCCAAAAATTTACAACCAAAATCCAAACTTTTAATCAGTAGTCTGTATACATTATTTCAGTAACCCTGCATTCTATCATCGGCCATTAAAACACCAAAATCGACTGAGCTTCTGCCGCATACCCACAATCCTTTGAATCTCAAGTCCTGATAATCCAGATCTGATTCATTCCTCCAAAGAATCATTTTATCTACGTTTATCCACCAGAAATCTCATGGGCTGTGCGGTCCAAGACAGCATGGTTTTCTGGGAAGGTTTCTTTTTACGCTTTGATTGAAGAATTTGCTCATTTGGCCTGTTTCTGTCTCGATGGAGTTAATTTCTCACACAAAACACAAAATGAGATGTGCTGTCCACATTTATAAAGAGCTCAGACATTACATGGGACCCTGTGGGACAGCGCCCGTTACCATGTGCTGTGTAGATGTTTTGTTTTGGGGTGGATCTGAAAGGGAAACGGGCCTCTGGTCATTAGAATGATCTGGAGGAGAGAAAAGAGAGAGAGCGGAGCGTGTGAGCTGTTGAGTCGTGATTTAAAATGGGAGACAGCAGGGTCCTATCTGTCTGCCAGCCTTCACTCCATCCCACGAGACTGATTAATGAGTTTGACCTGAGGGCTTTCTGACAGAGAACGACAGCAGATGAGGGAGCTTCAGAACGTTCTGCAGAGCAGTATGGCGTCTGAAGTGGAGATATTTTGAAGAATGTTCACTCACCAGCTCTAAAAAACATTGTAACTCTGTACAGCCTGACGTATGAATTAATAGTTCAAAGTGGAGCAGTTTGCTGAGTCTTTAGACAAAAAAAACAAACGTTAAAGTTTCTATAAGTGTTTTTGTTGAGTATCATATTTGATGTATCAGGCTTTTATGTCTCAAATGGTATGATATAGTAAGAATTTGGAGCTCATATTTAAAACCTCGATTTTATTCAGAAGCACAAACTAACCAAAAATGTACAGTTGGGGGCAGTTGCTGATAATATGGTCAAAAATATGAAATTCTGATAGCTTGTAATGTAAATCAGTGAGATCTTCATAACAGTATAACAGAATAGTTATGTAAAATGATATAAATATATCACCTAATAATATGTCTTCGTAAGATGGTATTTAAATGCTTAGATTTATGATCAAAGCTCTGCAATTTCAAAATATATAATGCAATGCAATACAGTGGTGATTGAGAGATGAACAAATAAACCTTCCTCAAGCCTGATGATCATATTTGATACTTGCATTTTAACATGATTTTTCTAAAAAATGGTAATAATAACCTCCTTCAGTCCAGTAAGTGTTCATCTTGAAATATTACTTAGTATGAACGCTATTCTTGTATTTAAAGATTTCACAGCAAAAAACATTTTTACAATAATACTAAAAGAATCCGTGTATCATTGGATCATTCATTTTTTGATTTAATATTGAAAGTAGAAAAATGAGAAAACGGCTCCTCTTTCGTTTTGTTTTTTTTCCCAAAAAACGAAAAACGAGAATTCAGCTTAAGTTTTAATTTTTCGTTCATGGGTGGAAAAATTAATAAACAGCTTGAATATTCAATTTCTACATGTGGGCGGGAATTAAACGCCCCTTTCTGCTGATTGGTCAGCCGAAGATCAAACCGTGCCTTCATCAGTTCTTCCACAGTATCACGCAGCAGAATAATAGTCCTCTGCTGCTGCAGTTGTATGGATTTTTAACGCATTTATTGCAACTACATTTGGTATTTTTCTCATCAAACAGACTAATGAGTAGCTCGACACAACTCGTACTGGGGCAGAGTTTAGACAGGGCTTTCTTCTGTGTAGATGTAAATTCTATTCTTTGCATCAGCTGGGTATGGCAGGGTATGATATGATAGCTGTCTTAGCCTACCCTGCTCACCCATTAAGTCTGTTTGTTTAATTAATTAATTTGTTTCAAAAAAAATATTTTAAACACTAAGACAAAAATGAAAGAACAATAAATTGGCTTGGGTATATTTGGGTACTCCTTTGTGTACTGACAACCAGAAGAACACAGATTTAAAAGCCTACTGTGCGAGTTTATATAATTAGTCTTGTGTTGTTATTACAATTGTATTATAATTATATCCTCAAAAGGATATGCACTTGTGTGACTGCAACTCAAGATTTTACAATAAATATAACTTGCAATTTCGGTTTGTTTCTCACCAAACCCTCTGTATACCTTCAGAATGCTTGGAATATATGGCACGAGATGCATATGATTATTTTATGACAGATATGTATCCGCTTAAAAAAAATAAAATAAAATAAAGTCACTATTCTCTGCCATTAAACTGGCAAGTGCCAGCAAGACATTTTTGTGTTATTAAGTAATAGCCTTTATAACAACATTAAGGTGAGTAGTCACTCGAGTTCACACAGTTCCAATAAATTGCGATGGGTTAAATAAACTCAATAAGCAGACAGACGCGACTACAGTCAAGCGCAGATCAGTATTGAAGTGCACAGGAAATAAGCAGCAGTCATATTTAAAGCAGTTTAAATTAATATTGAGTACTGATTGATGTTCACTTGGATTTTTTTCCCCATGGAGGGGAAATAACTTAATACTCTGTCCTTTATAGTTGTATGGTAAATGTATATTTTTATTTGTGTAGCGTTACGTTCAAAATAACTACAAAATGTCATGCCTTTGAAAAAATAACGCGAACAACAATGCGCTGCTTTAGCGCGTCTCGGTGTCCTTGAGCATCTTTCTGGCGCATGCCACAAACATGAACCACAGCGAATACTTGTCTTTTAAAAGGCTTCATTTAGATTATTTTACATTAAATGCATCATATAAGTCACTTTGGAATAAATCACAGTAGGCCTATGTATCATGATAAGTGACTTTACACTCTGTAAAATACGGTAGGCTATAGCAAATTATTTCACGGACCCCCTATCACTTTAAGAACTGCTGGTCTACACAGAAGAAAGACCTGTCTAGACTCTGCCCTGGTATGAGTTGTGTTGAGCTATTCATTAGTCTGTTTGATGAGAAAAATATGAAATTGATAAAATGGGTTATTAATCCATACAACTGCAGCAGCAGAGGACTATTATTCTGCTGCGTGATACTGCAGAAGAACTGATGACTGCACGGTTTGATCTTCGGCTGACCAATCAGCAGAAAGGGGCGTTTAATTCCCGCCCACATGTAGAAATCGAATATTCAAGCTGTTTATTAATTTTTCCACCCATGAACGAAAAATGAAAATTTAAGCTGAATTCTCGTTTTTGTTTTTTTGGAAAAAAAAACAAAAAAGAAAGAGGAGCCGTTTTTCGTTTTTCCTACTTTCAATATTAAATCAAAAAACGAATGATCGAATGATACACGGATTTAAAAGGCCTTTTACTTGCTGAAAAAAGTATAAGTCAAATGACAGAAGGTACGAAGTAGATTGTGAACAACAAAACTTAAAAAATGTGGCAGCATTTCTCTTTTTTGTGTAGTTTAACTTGGAGTACTAAAATAACTAGAACTTATAAATGACAATTAATAAAAAATATATGCAAACAGAATTACTAAAACTTTACCTTAATGTAAAACAGAAAATGTAAAAATAAAATAAAATTTAAAATATTAACCAAAACTGTAATTGTATTTCAGTTATACTAAAATAACACTGGTTTGCGTAATCATAAAACTTTTAGCAGTCTTAAGGTGCCCCTATTATGCCATTTTTAAGGATCCTAATATTGTTTTGGGAGTCTCCTAAAATAGGTTTACATGCATGCAAGATATGCATTTAATATCACCTTGTTTTCCATCGATTCTCAAACGATTCGTTCAAAGCAGTTCTAAGATTCGGTCTCTCTAAACCCCTCCTTTCTGTGAGCCTGCTCTGCTCTGATTGGTCAGATGGCCTAGTCTGTTTTGATTGGTCTACTGCAATCAAAGCACTAGAAGGACGGCCTGGCAAAACCTTAAAAAAAAGCGTAACAGCTAATGCTAACGCTTCCGGTTTGCCAGTACATGGGAAAGGAGACCAGAGGCCGTTTTTTTTTAATGGATGTCAACGGAGGAGAGGCTTCACTACGCTGAATAAACAGCTTTTTAGAGGAAACAGCTTATCATTAGAGATGCCTACCGCTCGAATCGCCAAGATCGAAATCGCCGATTTCCTCAGGACGTCCGAATCGTTGCGGTCGGTCAATCTGGCTTCTTTTCCGATTTCGAGGCCGATCCTGTTTTTGGTTTGCCAGCGCACGACAGTACATCAGCCGCGCATTCACTCAACTCTCATCTCCTCCGACGACCCCTCTCTCCCACAATGCACACACACACGTCTCAATTCACCCATCCGGTTAAATAGTGCTTGTATTCCGCATTATAGTCAATTCTCTCCCTGCAGGTTATCGCCCTTATACCAAACGCACGCGCACCCCCACTGATCTATATTAGTGGAGCGCACAATCCGCGCTCAGTCCAAACAGCTTGGAGCCACAATACCAAATGGAGTGGCCAATGCGCTAAAACGTTTTGAAATACATACAAAATAGTGTCAAATGCCTGCTTGGCGAGTATCCAGTTAAACACCTCAGTTTTTGAACGTTAAAAAAAAGTTAGAGAAACGAGAATGCAGTTCGTTAACAGGTAATATGGGTACGTGGATAGAACTCTTAAAGGCACCGCATATTCAGTCCAATATTCCTGCTGCTGTTAATCAAAGAACAAAAGACAAAGAAAATAATTTTCTGCTCTTGACTGAATACGTTTTATAACTTTAATGGTAAGCATTCATCTGTATTTAATTTTTACAATGAAGACCACAGAAATTAAAGTAATCAAATGTAAAATAACATTGGATGTGTTATGTTACATTTGATTACTTTAATTTCTGTAGTATTTCTTACCTGAATAAAAATGTGCTGCTGTTTGCCATTTTTTTTTTATTTGTTCTTATTTTATTACAGATTTTTTACTTGTTTTTTTTTTATGAAAATAAAACTTTGCGTTGAAGAAAAGTAGATTTTTGTTTGTATATGCTGTCAATTATAGTTCTTAAAAAGAAAATCGGAATCGGCAAAAATCGGTATCGGCAGATCACACTAATGAAAAATCAGAAATCGGTATCGGCCAAGAAAATTGCAATCGGTGCATCCCTAATATTTTTGATGGAATCGACAGCCTATCGGCTAATCTTCAACATGTTTTACACTAAACAATATTTTTGGATTGAACTATTTTTACAGCTTACACCCCAAAAAAAAAAAATGCCGTTTTATAAGAGAATGTGATTGGTTATTAGGGCACACGTGATCCAAGTTGACCGTTACGCTTTCTCCGATAGTAAGTAATACAGACCCTCGTATCTCCCTATAGTAAGACAATCTCTGACCGCATACAGCGTGTGTCAGAAATGATACGCCTGTTGCCATAGTTACGTATTTTTGAATGCTCAATATAAAATATAACATCTATTTTTATCATACTTACAGGTTGTGATTCATTGGAGCCAGCTGGTCCAAATAAACTGAGAATTGGCTATTTTTCCAAGATGTGAGCATTTGTGAATCCCGTGTTGAACTCCCCGAGATTAGAGAAGCAGTCATCAGTAGAATGCCGTGTTTGTGGGCGGGTCACCTAATGTGCGCTATCAGCTACGTAACCCTTAGGCGGGGAATTATGCAACAGGGTGTTCACCCCTATGATGTGTAGCCATCACGGAAGTGGGATTCGAATTACTTATGACTCGTTTCGCGTGTTTAGGCGCTGAATTGCTTACTTTGGAGACAATAACTTATATTTATATGTACACTTTCAGCTTTGCAGATCATCTTACATTCACATACACTCCAATTACACACTGCATGAAAGGCAATATTGGAAATGGCATAATAGGGGCACTTTATTTTGGAATTTCCTTTCATGGATTCAAGTTTCTCTTGTACCTTCTTATGAACTGAGGTTTGAAATATAAGGTGTAAGTTTGTAAACCTCATAAATGAATAATGACAACTCAGCGAAAGGGTCTGCTGTGCTCCGGAGTATGGGAGAAGTGGAAGGCAGACTTTATCAAATATTAATATGATTCTGCGATCATCAGGCTGAACATGTCAGAGTGTGTTCATTTTCTCAGCCTGCTGCTGTTGGAGATGTTTAGTGCGACCTGAGCTGTGTGTGTGTGTTGTTTTGTGTGTGTGTGTGGTTACTGATACTTATCCTGTGTTTATTAGTGAAGTGTTTGTGTGGTGTATTTGTCTTGCTTTGTGACCAGCAACGCACAAATACTACATTTTCGTTTTAGCTCAGAATTGATATTTATGAAACGACACTGATGATAATAAGAAATCGGCATACTAGAATGATTTCAGAAGGATCATGTGACACTGAAGACTGGAGGAATGATGCTGAAAATTCAGCTTTGATCACAGAAATAAATTACATTTTATAATATATTCAAATAGAGTACAGTTATTTGAAATTGTAATAATATTTCACAATAATTCTGTTTTTACTGTATTTTTATCATGATAAACGCAGCCTTTGTGAGCATGAGAGACTTAATTCATAAACATAAAAAAATTGTATTGTGATGTGCATGTTAGTGCTTTATACTGCAGTAAATAAAATAAATTTATAAATTTGAATCAATAAAATTATACTGCAGCCCGACTTTGTCATCAAAGTTGTGTCGACTTGATGGTGAATTCATAAAGCGAACCCATGTTTGACATGATGGTATATTCACTATTTATTTGAAATGAATGAATGTTTGTTATTTTATATGTGGGATAAAAGTCATCTAGCATTGATACGCCAGCTGTATGAACGTGAAGTCAGTGATTCTGTGGTTGATGGTGAAGATGTTTCGCTCTTTCAGAAATGGGCACGGATCTGCCGGGACCAGTAGTCATGCCAGGCGCTGTGGTGGGCACGGGTCAGGTCAGGATGGCGGGCGCCATGCCAGGGCGAGGAGGCAAGCGGAGATCAACGGGGTGAGTTATTATGCTAAATAGCATATTATTGTCATAATTATAGATGCTCTGTTCAAGATCACACTTTACAGTTCAAAATGGTGTCTTGCAAATGAAAAAATATAAATAAAAAAGTCAGAATTACCCATTTTCATCTGATTTGCTTAGCTGTTTAAGTGGAATTGGGTACAACTGCACAGGTTTTGGCCCTTTTTGTTCTTTCTTTAATAGCCCATTAATCAATAACATTCAGGAATTAATTACCTTTAAAGAATGAAACTACTTTATATACATGCATATTTTTTTTCTTCTAGTTTAAATTCTTTCTACATAATTTCTTATTGCATCAGATGTGTAATTTATACATGTTTGTTAGTCTATTGAAGGTTATGTGATGCATCCATCTTCAAGAATCGGCTAAAAGGCGCATCTCTTCCTCTTTTTTGACCCTCAACTCTGCGCCGCTATTCTATTCTTCTAAAACTTGCTCCTTTTAGACTTGCACTCTATTCATTTGCTGCTTGTTTTCTTTAAAAAAAACAACAACTAACACTTGCTTTCTAATCTTTTTGTGTTCTATCTGTTTTCTTTTCATTTATTATACAATTAACAAAAGCAGAAAGACCTCTAACACTAGCTTGCTCTATTCTTTTTCTATTCCATCTGTTTTTCTTTTTATTTACTATATACTTTAAAAACCCTTGCTACATGTACTGCGTTAAGCTACAGTAACTGAGACTTGTTATAGCACTTGTAAATCATTGCTCTTTTGTTGATTTTGATATCTTCCATTGTCCTCATTTATAAGTCGCTTAATGAAAAGCGTCTGCTAAATGACTAAAAGTAAATGTAATGTTAATGCGTGCATCAGAACCATCCTGAATCAGGAGTGTTTGTAGTTGAATGCAGCTGTAATGAGCTGCTGAAATGATATGACTGTCTCTCAGCACCCATTATGAAGAAGCACTCATTTGTTTTCATTGTCTCTTATTATGTAACATAATGTTGTCTTATTGTGTATTATTTGTTTTTTGTTGAAAGGGTTCGTGTTGGGAAAGGAAAAAACGAACAATTTCTGTATTAGGCCCATTCTCATGACCTCAAGCACTGACATTACTGACTACATGGACGTTTTGAATTATTTCCTATTTTTAATATTTTATATATAGATGTATTGTATTATTTTTTTTTGCTTTTATTACGACAGGACAGTGCATACTATAATATATATATTCTATATATATATAAGTATAAGTTAAATGAAACCATTATTTGAAATTATATAATTTCACATGCTTTTTGTTTTTTTGTATTTCTGATCAATAATGTCCCATGATAGCAGAAGAACGTCTTTAAAAAACTTACAATCATACTGCTCCCAACATTTTCAACGGCAGTGTGTTATATATATGCTATATAATACTATTCTATATATTTATAGTTTTTAATTGTTTATTATTGTATTGGTTTGTATTTTATTTGTTTTATTGAGAAATAATCATTGTGTAGGCAGAAGTATCCCGTATGAAAGTACATATGTGAAGTAACACTAATGGCATATTGTTTTTTTTTTTTATAATTATATTATATATATATATATATATATATATTTATATATATATATTCCAAGTATGACCTAGCCCGTGATCTCAAATATTAGACTTAAAAGTGCCCAATTTTAGCGTATTAAGCTTCAATTTAAATTGAACACTCCTACTGTGGAAACACTCTGTTTCATGATCGTCCTTCTAAAGTGCTGCTTTTTTAGCAGTGCACATACATATTGTCCACGAATATGAGGTTTCCATGGAGAAAACAGTTCACCCACCCACACAAGACACGACAACGGCAGAGTGGTTCTGTTCTGCTACTTTATAAAACTGTTTTTATTTCATCACTAATGAAAACTAATGTCCTTCACATCAGAAATCAAGTAAAATATGCTTCTAGAACCTTGTTGTACTTTCTGATATTTGGCAAAAAAAAAAAAAAACAGCTCTGCTTATATGCATCTTCAAAACCATTTGTGAGCAAGTCTGTTTGTGTTCTTGTTTCAGGATGGACTTTGATGAGGAGGACGGAGAGGGACCCAGCAAATTTTCAAGGCAAACTTTTTCCATTGTTTGCAAGCTTTCCAAACAATCAAATCAGAGCATGCACCATGTCCTTCCTTTTATATTTTCTATGGTTTGACCGTGTCTTTCAGCTGTGCCACAGCATTTGTGCCATTTCAAGACATCGCTCATGTTTTGTTGCTCTCAACTTATGGTTTCCTTTCAGTTCATATCCTTTTAAAGGAGCTGTATCCATAGTTATGCTGAGCCTGCCGGTAACAACGCTTCATTGTTAGCTGTAGCATTGGAATGGAGACACTGACCCCTGCTGGAGAGACAGGACACACTCCAGCAGTTCCTCTCCACTTGGAGCATTGCTCGCTGCTGTAGAAAGCAATTTCAGTAGATTGTTGTTCTACAATCAGTAGAAATTGCTGTTGTTAATGAAACATCATGTTGTTGCTGCTTCTTTCCATGCAACACAGAATGATACACTGAAAATGTGTAGGATTTACTTTTGAAACAATTTCCCCCCAGAAATTGCTAGTAGACTTCATAACCAATTACAAAGAAAATAGCATTGAATTAAACATTTGAAAACTTGAAAGACTGAAATAGTATTTTCCCGTCAAGTGTACTTCAATAATCTTTGTTTTATTTACAGCTTCAAAACGATCATTTTTACAATGTACACAATGATAGTTTATGCTCCAAAGATAAAGCATTGCTTTCTTCTAAACAGTCCAGAACAATGCACTATATTTGTAGGACGTTATGACTGAAATCGTCAGTGACCAAAAGCTTTAAAATATCATCAAATCTCATAAAAAATAAACAACCGCATATGGGCTTGGAACAACATGAGGGGGCTTAAACAATGAGATCATTTTAATTTGTTAATGAACTTGCCTGCTAAACATTATACGATAGCCATATATATTGATGTACTGGCTTTTTATGTCTGTTGTCAAAAATGTAAAAGACAAGCAGGCAAATGTGTCATAATTACAAAGATTTTTTTTTATATCTCTTTGTTTTGATATTTTATAATATCATGCAATGCCAATGTTTGTATATAATGAGCTGTTAAAGTAATCTAAAACTAAACCCATAAAAATAAATAAGTTGCACCAATTTGCAAAGGCAACATATCTCATTTTCACATATATGTTTAACTTTTTGTGCCATCAGATTAACTTGTAATAAAAAATGTAATCATAACTATATAGACATATTAAAATAAAATATAACTAATAAAGATGACAAAAACAATTATTAAAACTAAAACTTATTTTAACTAAATTTAAATAAAAAATACCCGTAAAAGTTACGGATACGAAAATCCAAAAAATGTAAACTGAAAATAATGAACATAAATCAATTAAGATTAAACACTGGATACAATAACAAAAATAATTCCTCGGTACGGGATTTAATGATGTCACATCAAACTTCACGATTTTTCGGATTTTTTTTTTTTTTTTACCAAATGGATTTAAGACAATTGTAAATGAATGGGTCCGTTTCTTATTGCTTGGCAAATGCTAGCACTTCTTTGTGAAATAAAATCTATAACTATAATAATATACTATAAGCCCTTGCAAGTATGCTCTTTTGTTGGTTTGTTGATTGCTTCCGTGTCCTCATTGTAAGTCGCTTTTGGATAAAAGCGTCTGCTAAATGACCAAATTTAAATATAATGTAAATAACAAAACTTAATTGAAATTTTAAAACAAGCCCCAAATCAAATAAATAAGTAACACAAATAAAGTAAATCTCTTCATATAAACAAACTAAGGCTTTGTCTGTGCTCTTTCCATTTAAAATTAGAGGCAACCACTGCATTTTAATCATGACCCAAACAAAGATGCTGCATACATGCAACATGAGCAGTTTTTAATCTAAATTAGATTGTATAATTTCGAAATTTGAATCAAAAACAGAATGGTTTGACTTCAGTTTTGTGAAACTATGCATAAAAAATATCTGCATGAAACCGAAACAGCAGACGAGCTGAATGAAACGCAGATTCACTCTCTGCCAGCAGGCGGCGCTTAAAACGTTTCCTTGCTTTCCGCTGTAAACAAAGCAGCGCTGCACTTATGAACTTTAATATGCATTATACAGAGGCAAGATGAAAAAAAAAAATACCATTTAAACTTTTCTAAAGACAGTAAGTTCCCCTCAGACATGCATTCATATAAACTCCTACCCCTAAATTAATCGCAATTTGTTTAGCATCTCAACTGATTTGAATCGTCACATATTTGAATCGATTTTCAACCGGCTCGCGGTTAATCGTTACATCCCTACTCCGTGATGCTACAGTAAAACCCAACTGAAGTGTCCAAATATTTCTTGGAGCACGTTTTGAAGCAGTTTTGCCCAAAGTGAGTTTATATCCTGGGATACAGACACCTCAGATTGTTTAGTTTGTTTTTTTTGTTGTTTTTCATTATCCAGTGCTCTCAGTCCATTATTATATTACCATATTCACACACTATCTATAATCCAAACCGTGCAGCATAATAAACGTGGCTCATGAGCACTTCATTTGAGCTGCAATCATAAGACCTAAAAGTGATGTAACAGACATTTTCAGGCTGATTTATCTTATTTTGATCTCTTCTCTCTCCCATCAGGTATGACGATGATCAGATTCCCGGTGATAAGGAGCGATATGCCAGGTAGGGCTGTCTTGGGGAGGTTTCCTCAGGATAGCTAGAAATCAGGCCCCTGTTGCCGCTATGGTCAGGACCGACCTCATTCTCTCACCCTGGCCTCACACGAGCGACTCTATCTAGATCTAATCTTAGATGGGGGTTTAATTATCCTCAGCTGACACTCTTATCTGAAATTGTCACGTTGCTTTGAACCATTGTGCTCCGTGGACTAATACAGCGGCCTGGCCTCCGAAGATTTATCGTTTAGCATTTTCTGCTTAAAAGATTGGTACTCATCTATCAGCGTTCCGTTTATCACCGGAGACTCCGCTAAAGCACAGAAATGAAGTAATAAAGTCTTAAATTATCATCCTCTCTGGCACTTTTTTTTAACTGAATGTTTCAGTTGAAGAAGAAGTGTTGCAGTAGATCAGTCCAAGGATGCATGAGCCACATAAACTTATTTCTGTATAATGAAAGTCCTGAATGCCTCCTTTGCAGTAATTCATAATTATGTATTTATCAATCAAGGTCAACATCGAATACGTATAAGTATGTGAGGGCAGACATAGGTAGGTGTCAATTATTGAGATTTCACAATTGCAATTATACAAGTGAAAGAAGGATCTCAAAAATATGCACACACACACACAAATGTTTTTTATTTTTACACTGTATAAAATAAAAACCAGAGTTGTTTCAAGAACCTGTGGTGTGTGTATAGATAGATGAAGATATATATATATATATCTAGATAATTTATATATATACGTATATATATATAGATAATATATTTATATATTATATATATTAGATATAATAATTATATATTTGTATGTGGGTCAAAGATGTTAAGATGTCCGCATCAAAATACATTTACAAAAGTGATTTTATGTCCGTAGAAAGCACATTAAATGTAAGTAAAGGGTCTACTTTTAAGGTTTCAAATAAGTTTTTGAAGAATAAAATGTCAAAATTTGTTTGAAATGATGTTTCATTGTCATTCAGTGTAACCCTTATAGTTACGTAAGAATTCAAACAACATGCTTATTCTGACATATATTAAAATATATAAAAGAATAAGTTAGCATATTAAATTTTATTGGGTTTTAAATGAGTAAAAAATTCTTACCGACAACTGGGCAAAACCTAGGATAGTGGCAAATTTTAAAAAACTGTAAAATAACTAATTAGTTATTTGGATTAAAGTATTGTTTTTTAATGTCATAATTGAGTTTTGTTGTAATAATGCCTGACAAATTGTTAACTGAATGGCACGTTAGTGGGTCCTCTTCGGTAAATAGTGGAAATGGTATGATATTTATTTTTTTTGGCTCGAAAAACAAGAATACCATACATTAAACATAAAAGCTTTTACATTTTTGTTTTGGTGAAAAACCAATTTAAGCAGTATTGTTTTTATGGAGGCTTAAACGCGTGTTTTCCCTTTGATCATATATATATATAATATATAGATATTATATATATATATATATATATATATAATTGATACTTTTTATTAAGAATAATTATGGTTGTATTTTTATTTGCTATGGCAATAATGTGTTAAGTTTTGTATTTTATATATTGTAATAATTATATTGTTTATTCCTGAGTATTTTTATTGAGACATAACTAGTAAGGTATTATACAATTTATAGTACCATAATAGGTTCTAAACAATACCTTAACCGCCACATAAATAATATTATCATATTATATATATATATAATAATAGTATAATATATATATATATATATATTCCTGCTATCTATACATTTTATTTGACTAACTTTATTTTATTAAATACTACTATTACATATATTAAAACATAATGACTTAAATAATAATAATGATTTATTGATGCATTTAGAAATAAATACAATAAAGTATTATTATTTTAATATAATTTAACCAAACAAATTGTAACGTTTTTGATATCTTTAATGGTAATTAGCACTACCTGTGGTCCTGTAGTTGTAAAAGGGCTGTGTGACTCTCATTACATGCTAATGATAATGCAATATTCCTCTCTCCATCCAGAGAGAACCACAGTGAGATTGAGCGTCGCCGGCGTAACAAGATGACCCTGTACATCACAGAGCTGTCGGACATGGTGCCCACCTGCAGCGCGCTAGCGAGGAAACCAGACAAGCTCACCATCCTGCGCATGGCCGTCTCACACATGAAGTCCATGAGGGGAACGGGGAACAAGTCAACTGACGGCGCTTACAAACCCTCCTTCCTGACTGAACAGGTGAGAAATCACTCGCCTGAAACATTCGACAAAACAACAAAGGACAAAAAATGGCCTTAAAATCATACATTGGCATTTATTCACCCTATAAAGCCTACTGTATCATACTTCATATGTGACCCTGGACACAGGGTCTGTCTTAAGTCGCTGGGGTATATTTGTAGCAATAGCCAAAAATACATTGTATGGGTCAAAATTCCTGATTTTTCTTTTATGCTAAAATCATTAGGACATTAAGTAAAGAACATGTTCCATGAAGATATCTTGTAAATCTCCTACCGTAAATATATAAAAACTTAAATTTTTATTAGTAATATTCATTGCTAAGAACTTCATTTGGACAAATTTAAAGGCGATTTTCTAAAATTTTTGATTTTTTTTTTTTTGGCACCCTCGATTCCAGATTCCAATAATTGTATCTCAAATATTGTTCTATCCTAACAAACATACATCAATGTAAAACTTATTTATTCAGCTTTCAGATGATGTATACATCTCAATTTCGAAAAATTGACCCTTATGCTGGTTTTGTGGTCCAGGTTCACATATGCACATTTCGGAGGCCTCTAAATGATCAACATTATCAAAACTTTAAAAACCTGTTGTTCAAAATCTTCTAAGATGCCTTCTGTTTTCTGATTGATAGTTGATACTTTTTATTTTATTTTATTTTTAACTTTTTTTTAGCATTAACAGGTCGTTAAGAATAATTGTAAAACACGTACACTGACAAGGTTATTATTTCTATTTTTTTTTTTTTTGAAAAAATCAATGTAAAATTTAATTAATCAAATCTATCATCAGGGCTTGAGGAAGGTTAATTTTGTTTCTCTCTTAATCATCACGGATTGTCACTGCATATGTTCTGAAACCTACAGAGCTTTTGTTCATAAACTAAGCAGTTAATTATTGCCTTGCGAAGACAATTGATATTTATATGCATTTTATGTAAGTAGTCTGTTATAATGTTATAAAGATCTCATTGATTTACATTACAAGCTATCAGAATCATATCTTATTTTTTGACCATATAAATATCAACAGCTGCAGCAAATCACACATTTTTGCTCATTTATCAATAAAATTAGGTGTTTTTTCCTCCTCAAATATGAGCTTCATATTCTCTCTATATCATACTATATGAGCCATAAAATCCTGATGCATCAAATATTATACTCAACAAAAAACACATGATTTTTCAGACTATTATTTCTCATGACAGGCTTTACAGGGTTAATATTGCTATAAAATACCCAAAATATACTATATTTTTATGCTATATATACGATATTCCATACCTAAACATATGCAAAATGTGTATAAAAAACACTTTTGAAAGTCCTTTAAGCATCATTTGAAACTGTCACAGGAACTGAAGCACTTGATTCTGGAGGCGGCTGACGGCTTCCTGTTCGTGGTGGCAGCCGAGACGGGTCGCGTTATCTACGTATCAGATTCTGTCACTCCCGTTCTGAACCAGCTGCAGTCCGAGTGGTTTGGCAGCACGCTCTTTGAGCAGGTCCATCCGGATGACGTGGACAAACTGAGGGAACAGCTGAGCACATCTGAGAACTCAATGACAGGTGAGAGACAGACACTCAATACTGGTGGATCACTGGGGAACAGGGAATTATCGGGCTTCTCTCGCTTCAGAATCGCAGCGCAACATTGTCCGCAGCACAAGTTCTTATGGCTGGGCGATGGATAAGATAAATGTCAGGCTTAGCTTTAGTCATGGAGTCAGACTCAGCAGTTTGGAAGAGCTGAGCCAACACATTTCCATCTCAGTCTGGTTGAATTCCTGGCAATTCATATTTTTGGTGCTTACAACATGTGTTTTGTCATATTGGGACTTGAACTTGCAAAGTTAATTGAATTCAAATGAAAATGACTGTTATTATATGATGATATATTGGATTAAAAGCGGAATGACAATACAACTACTATACTATATATATATACTATAGGGGAAGTCATGGCCTAATGGTTGGAGAGTCGGACTCGTAACCCAAAGGTTGCGGGTTCGAGTCTCATACCAGCAGGGATTGTAGGTGGCGGGAGTGAATGTACAGCGCTCTCTTCCACCTTCAATACCACGACTGAGATGCCCTTGTGTGCGTGTTCACGGCTGTCGTGTTTGGCCTTTGATGGGATAAATGCAGAGCACTAATTCCGATATGGTTCACCATACTTGGCCACATGTCACGTCACTTTATACTCCCTTTTATAATAATATGTTGTAGATTCTTTATAATAAAAAAAAATCATGTTATTTTAAAAGGATTTGATATTTGATCAAAAATACAGTAAAAAATGAGATGTGGAAAATATTACAATTTCAAATGATGTTCTTTATCCATCCAAAGTGCACACACACAGCATTGAACACACACAAACACAGACCGTGAACACACCCCGGAGCAGTGGGCAGCCATTATGCTGCGGCGCCCGTGAGCAGTTTGGGGTTCGTGCCTTGCGCAAGGGCTCCGCCAGTAGTGGTATTGAGGTGGGAGATAGCGCTCCCTCCACCTACAATCCCCGCCGGTACGAGACTCGAACCCGCAACCTTTGGTTACGAGTCCGACTCTCTAACAATAAGGCCACGACTTTCCCCTAATTATTATTACATAGTCACAATTATTCCTGTGATTTCAAAGCTGATTTTTCAGCAGCCATTACTGCAGTCTTCAGTGTCACATGATCCTTCAGAAATCATTCTAATATGCTGATTTGCTGCTCAAGAAACACTTTTATTTTTTAGTTCGGTTCAAAATAGTCGTGCTGCTTCATATTGTTGTGGAAACCATGATGCATTTTTATTCAGGATTCTTTGATGAATAGAAAGTTCAAAAGGATTTATTTTAAATGGAAATGTGTTGTAACATAAAAGTCTTCACTGTCACTTTTGATCATTTTAATGCAATTTTGCTGAATAATCGTAATAATTTCTTGCAATGTCAAGAATTCACAGCGATGCTCGTGAGACAAGATAGCAAAAACACACAAGGGTAAATGTAAATTGACTATTTAATTGATTTTAAGAAGCATTTTAAGTGGACTTCAAGGAAAAACATACAGTGCTACACAACAGTGTAGTGCTGAATGCGTTCTCTTTTAATATTTCTCTGCAGGGAACATTTGATGCGCGTACAGATGCCTCATTAGTATTTGAGGCGAGAGCGAGTCAGCGGTATAACTTTAATCAGCTGTGAGGTTTTCAAACGGACCGCTGATTGTTTATGACAATTTGCATTCAAAGTTTGAACAAACAGTTGAAAATCCAGCTAATGAACTTTCTATGAGAACATAATTGCAAAAGTTGGCTTTTCATTTTTTTTTTAATAGAACAAAAACGAGTGCTTGCATGATCAGAATGTCAAAGGATTCCGTGAACATAAATATGTGATAGACATTCAAGTTAATGTTGAGGGAGAATCATATACAGATGTTACACTTTAATGTTCAAGTAAAGATGATTCCTTTAAACCAAATGGTTTGTATAAATTTAGCTTTGCTTGTTTCGATCTCAGACTTTGACTTGGCCCTCTCAGACATGGAAACTCACTCTGTTAATGTTAAATATCATAGTCATATTGCATCAACCTTGTCTTTTTTGGGAATTTGATCACAGACAGATGTTTTGACATTCTACTGCCAAAACTGGCAGAAATCAGTGGTTCTGTGGAAATGGTTGCTATGTGATGTACATATTCCCTCTCCGTTAAACCCCACGTTCCAATTAGGTTTTGGTGTTGGCATGCACTGATTTGTTTTCTGCAGACATAAAGCTTTGTTTGTCTTCCAGAAAGTTTAATTTTATTTGTACATTGTTCATGCACGATTCTGATGATATTAAACTAACTTTGACAGAGAGCAGCTTTTTTTGGAGAGCAGTGTTTTTTGTCATTTATAGTACCAATAAACAGAGTAAAGATGAAAAATAGTTGACTAATTAAAATGAACTGATTTTATTTGTGACCATTTTAGGTTCAGTATAGCACTGTGGATGATTGGTGCTATTAGATGATTAGATCACGTTTTTGGGGGTGATGCATAAGTTTTAGATATTTGTTTTTCTACTCCCTCCTTAGTGACTTTTGAACTGTTTCTTATATATTCAACCACACAAGGAGTTGTATAATACCAGGAGAAAGCTATCCATCCGCATTCAAATTCATCTTCAAGGAATTGTTCACCCAAAAATGAAAATTTGTAGAATATTTACTGAAGATGTAGATGAGTTTGTTTCTTCATCAGAACAGATTTGGAGAAATGTAGCATTGCATCACTTGCTCACCAGTGGATGTTCTGCAGTGAATGGGTGCCATCAGAATGAGAGTCCAAACGGCTGATAAAAAAATCACAGTAATCCACAGATTAAAGGGATAGTTCACCCAAAAATGAAAATTTGATGTTTATCTGCTTACCCTCGGGGCATCCAAGATGTAGGTGACTTTGTGTCTTCAGTAGAACACAAACGAAGATTTTAAACTCAAACCGTTGGCGGTTCTATCAGTCGTATAATGCATGGCAATGGTAAAAAAAACATGCACAGACAAATCCAAATTTAAACCCTGCGGCTCGTGACGACACATTGATGTCATAAGACACGAAACGATAGGTTTGTGCGAGAAACCGAACAGTATTTATATCATATTTACCTCTAATACACCACTATGTCCAAAACTTCTTTGAGCGCGCGCACGGCATCCGGTACGTGAGGTGTGTACGCGCTCTGGCATAGTTTACATTAATGGGCGTGTTGATATCCAGCCGAAGAGCAATCAACCATAACTTCAGGAGAGCAGGCTCAGAAGTTGGGAATACGAGGAAAGTCACCACTCCCGAATGAGTTAGCACGAGAGAAAGTAATCTTTTAGTTTTAAGCCGGTTCGAACAATCCGGATAAGCGCAAGTAAGTACCAATTTGATTAGCCGTCGTACCTACAATGACTGTGCACTGTGTAAACAATGAGTGACATTTGAGTATATGTGTGAGAGATCACTTCCAGTGCTTGCGTAAACTACACCAGAGCGCGTAAACACCTCACGCACCGGATGCAGTGCGCGCGCCCAAAGACAGTTGGACAAAGTGGTGTATTAGAGGTAAAAAATAATATAAATACTATTCGGTTTCTGGCACAAACCGATCGTATCGTGTCTTAGAACATCAATGTGTCGTCACAAGCCGCAGGGTTTAATTTGGATTTTTCTGTGCATGTTTTTTATCGCATAGATTGTTACCATGTCACATGCTTATACGACTGCTAGACTGCATCGGCTGAGGGTAAAAAAATCTTCTTTTATGTTTCTATGAAGAAAACAAAGTTCCCTACCCCCTTTATGCAAGCTGCAGTAGGGATCCAGAAAAACTGAGAGAGATGATGCCACTCGGTTTCAGAGACCTCATTGATGCCAACCCTGAAACAACATACAGAACTAACACATTTTGCTATAAGTTTGATTGCATCATATAATAATGACTGTTAATAGTGTTCATAGTCTGTTTGATTACGTCTTAAATAGATTTTTCCGTACTGCTGGTTCGTCTGGTCAGAGGAGAACTGGCCCCACGACTGAGCCTGGTTTCTCCCAAGGTTTTCTCCATTCTGTCACCGATGGAGTTTGGTTCCTTGCCGCTTTCGCCTCTGGCTGAGTGTGGGGACACGGCATTTCCAGCTTACGTGTTGACATGATTTGCAAGATATTAATTTAAACTGGCTGGATGTTGACATAACTGATTCAATGATGAACTGTCTTAACCCCTGAAAAAATTTGTGTTTACTATTGTTCATTTTCATTATTGACACTTTTTCCTAATTAATGTGTTCAGTTGCTTTGTCACAATCGTATTGTTTGAAAAGCGCTATATAAATATAAAGGTGACTGACTGACTGACTACTCTGGATGCCCCTGGGGTAAGCAGATAAACATTACATTTTCATTTTTGGGTGAACTATCCCTTTAACCTCTTCAAGCGAAAAGCTGCATGTTTTTAAGAAACAAATCTATCATTAAGGCATTTTAACTTTAAACAGTCACTTCTGGCCAAAATATAAGTCCATAATTCATAGTACCGTTTCCTCCAGTTAAAAAGATCCATCTCCTGTTGTCGCTCACATCAAAAGCATAACGACAATGGTGTAGAACTGTTTGGACACTTTTGTTGTTAAAAAGTTGTTTTGATCTGGCAATGTTCCTCTCTTGATTCAGACAAGATGACTTTTTCACTGGAGTAAACAATATTATGGATAGAGGGCTTGTTTGAAGTCAAAAACATCTTGATGAATTTGTTTTTTGCAAACATGTAGCTTTTCATTTCAAGAGGTTAATCTGTGGATTATTGTGATGTTTTTATCAGCTGTTTGGACTCTCATTCTGACGGCACCCATTCACTACAGCGCATCCATTGCTGAGCAAGTGATGTAATGCTACATTTCTCCAAATCTGTTTCGATGAAGAAACAAACTCCTTTACATCTAGGATGGCCTGAGAATGCAAATTTTAATTTTTAGGTGAACTATTCTTTTAATTGCAATTGAAGACTGCAAATTCAATCAGAGGCAAAGAGTATTTCTGATTGGGCGGACCACTCATGAGACTCTTTTTGCTGTTTACTTAGGCTAGTGCTGTCACAGAGACTGATTTGATTTCTCCAGACATCTATTTCAATGATATCTGTCAGATAGATCAGCATTTTATGCATGGTATTATCCCAAAATTGCTTGCAGTACATTTAATGCAAGTTATTTTTAAATTGTCTTTGCATATTATAGGGAGTTCAACTGCTTCACCACTGTGCAATATAAATGCATGCTTACTGAATCATGCACGTGTCCTCAATGCTCTAAATAATGTAAACTTGCTCACAGTAAGTGTTTCACTTTGTGTGTTTCTCCACTAGAAGGCGCTAGACACATACAGCAAACACAGCCTCTTTTCATCATTTGTGGACACCCTCAACATTTTTGAGTAAACCACAGGATGAATTTCTCTCCTCAGATACTGACAAAAATCAAATAAAATTTACTGTGGGCAATCTTTCCATCTCATCCTCATTGAAATGCTGCTGAATATTTTGAAGGAGTCATGTAATTTTGAATGCATAATCTGTCAGATATTCCTTCAGATATGCATTGGCAAGGCTATTTTAGTTTTGCCTTTTTTGGTTTTTATTTTTAATGCTATTTTCAAGTTTCTTCAATGCCTTTGTTAATTTTAATTCAGTTTTTATATCAAGGAATTTTTATTTTATTTTATTTTATTTTACCAAAGTTACTTTTTTTTTTTACAAAGTGACTTGCATTGCATTAAAGTTGTGAATTTAACAAGTTCACACATTCCCTGAATGAATATTGAATGATATTTTTTTCTATTATTATTATTATTATTTTAGTTTCAGTTTTAGTTATTTTAGTAGGATATATGTGGACCCTGGACCACAAAACCAGTCTTGAGTCGCTTGGGTATATTTGTAGCAATAGCCGAAAATATATTGTATGGGTCAAAATTATTGTTTTTTTTTGTGCCAAAAATCGTTTAAGTAAAGATCATGTTCCATGAAGATATTTTGTAAATTTCCTACGATAAATATAGTAAAACTTAATTTTTGATTAGGTAATATGCATTGCTAAGAACTTCATTGGACAACTTTAAAGGCGATTTCTCATTATTTAGATTTTGTGCACCCTCAGATTCCAGATTTCCAAATAGTTGTATATCGGCCAAATATGTCCTATCCTAACAAACTATTCATCAATGGAAAGCTTATTTATTCAATGTGTAAAAATCTCAATTTTGAAAAATTGACACTTAAGACTGGCTTTGTGGTTCAGGGTCACACACACACACACATATATATATATATATAGTAGGTCTGAATATTCGATTTCCGCTGGCATGAAAACGTTTAATGCAACGGGTTAGTTCCAAGTAAGTTATTCACCATTCCATATAAATGTGCTGATTCCATTGACGTGATTTAAACACACACACACCAATCGCAGAGAGAGATCACGCTGTGCAGACACAGAAACAAAGGCGTACAGAAACTTGTTCAATGCTACCTCGTGACTTTTATTAATAAAAAAGCTTAGATACTGGATCACTGCATTTAATGCACAGCTAGCCGTGCATGATCACTTACATATAATTTATATATAGAGATCAAGCAATGAGTCAAAATAATTTTACATTTTTTAATTGTGTGTGTATTTGTGTGTCACAAAGCATTGGACATGAACAATCAAGTTAAGTTCATTGAATTATGGGACACAGTTTTCTCTTGGAGTGTGCTTGGTTGTGTAGTTCATGCATATAGACATTTGCATGCCATTTGCATCCTGTACACATAATATACTGCAGAAAATGTATGTTTCAAACCTAGTTTTACATTAACAATGGTTTTAGTATATGATAATTACCCTGAAACGCTGACCCTGAAGCATGCAATGACTGTATAATTTAATTATAGCGATAGCAGGAATGATCCAGTGTGGTCTCTCACAGCCCTTTTGTCATTCTTGTCTGTTTTTCTTTTTATTAAAAAGTTTCAGTGAGCCGTATGAGAATATCCACCCACATAATAAAACATCTTTACAGTCGGACAAGGCGCGAGCAGGGCATTGTCACAGTTCATTATGTCAACCGCTCATGATATAATGATTATTTTGAGAGGACCAGTCATTGATGTGGCTCGGACCACATTTAAATGAGACGCGGGGTCAAAGTGCCTGCTGTTATCCGCCACAGTAATATGAGCACCGTCAGGACTCAGGGAGTTCGCTTTATATGCAAAGAGGCAGCTGTATTCATCTTGGTATGATTCAGTTGTTTAATTATATTCAGCGCGTCTAGCTTCCAGTGGTTTGGCTGTGACATGAAACACACCAATCTGTTTGACTGTAATATGAAAATGACCATGATCCTCCTGGTGCATATTTAGTGGGGTCCAGAAATGTCCACATCTGGGGTTTCATTTATTTTCTTTCATTTAAACTTTTTATTTTTTATTTTTAATGTTTATGAAAGAAGTCTATAATGCTCACAAAGCCTGCATTTATTTGATCAAAATATAAGAACAGTAATATTATTGAATATCTTTTTCCATTTAAAATAACTGTTCAATCATTGCATGTTAACTCACAGAGGTCCCCAGGTAAAAATAAAATACATAAATAAATTCTGGTGAAAGAAATAAAGAAGAAAGGCAAAATATTGTGTATATACTGACTAATCCACTATTTTGTAGTGCCAGATTTATTACTATTAATTACAGGAAGGAAATTGACTTTAGAAAGATGGCAGTATCATTATTTTATTTTTACGCTGAGATTAGTGGGTCGATTTGTAAAATCTGTTGACTTTAGCAATCTTTGTTGCATTATGTGCCAATAGCGACAGTTCAAAAATGGGAAAAGGCACTTTTTGTGTTTTTTCCCAAAGTTTGCATGCCTGTACCTCAATAAGTATTAAAAATGTCTTAACATCCTGGTTTTTAACACACTTTTCTTTTAGCATCTTAATTTGTAAGGCCCTGTATGTTTCATTTCCAGAGATATAGGGATGTCAGTGTGGAAAATTGTACACATTTGTAATGGTCAAAAACCAAATATGGGTCACTTTGCATACAGCTAATACTTTTTTTTTTCTTTTTTTTTTAAACGGGAATGTCTGAATAACAAATCCTGTTGGAACTCTAAATGTGATTTTTTTCTTCTTCTCAGGATTCTTTGATGAATAGAAAGTTCAAAAGAACAACATTTATTTGAAATGGAAATCTTTTGTAACATTACAAATGTCTTTACTGTCACTTTTAATCAATTTAATGGGTCCTTGCTGAATTAAAGTATCATTGCTTTTAAAAAAATGTCAAACTTGTGAACGGTAGTGTAAATTGTAATGACAAAATTGTGCCAAATTGAAGCGTTTTCACTGGGGATCTCAGATCCAATTTTACATCATATAAAAATTCTCCAGAAAAGGGCTATAAGGAATTTCCTTTCCAATCAAAGAAACTCGCAAGTTTAGAAAGAATTCCGTCCTTGCAGAATGTCCAGATAAAATATTGCGGTTAAAATATGCCGCTCTTGATGAGGTTTTGATAACCTCATATGTTTTAGGGATAAAGCGATCAAATGAAGCGGCCAAGGGAGATATTTTCCATGTCTCCTCGAACTCTCCTCCACTAATGTGTTCTCGATGCTGGAATGTTAAGGGTTGGCTCTGCATACATAATTGATTAAGAGTGATTTGGGCTGCTTCGTATGTGTGTGCAGTTTTCCCTGAAGTGGGAAATGATGGCTGGAGACACCATCCATCAGACCACACAACATCACACACCTGTGTACAACTACGTGATCTGTTCTTGTCTCATATACAGTGGGTACGGAAAGTATTCAGACCCCCTTAAATTTTTCACTCTTTGTTATATTGCAGGCATTTGCTAAAATCATTTAAGTAAATTTTTTCCTCATTAAGTACACACAGCACCCCATATTGACAAAAAAAAACACAGAATTGTTGACATTTATTAAAAAAGAAAAACTGAAATAAATATCACATGGTCCTAAGTATTCAAACCCTTTGCTGTGACACTCATATATTTAACTCAGGTGCTGTCCATTCTTCTGATCATCCTTGAGATGGTTCTACACCTTCATTTGAGTCCAGCTGTGTTTGATTATACCGATTGGACTTGATTAGGAAAGCCACACACCTGTCTATATAAGACCTTACAGCTCACAGTGCATGTCAGAGCAAATGAGAATCATGAGGTCAAAGGAACTGCCTGAAGAGCTCAGAGACAGAATTGTGGCAAGGCACAGATCTGGCCAAGGTTACAAAAAAATTTCTGCTGCACTTAAAATTCCTAAGAGCACAGTGGCCTCCATAATCCTAAAATGGAAGACGTTTGGGACGACCAGACCCCTTCCTAGAGCTGGCCGTCCAGCCAAACTGAGCTATCGGGGGGAAGAGCCTTGGTGAGAGAGGTAAAGAAGAACCTAAATATCACTGTGGCTGAGCTCCAGAGATGCAGATGGGAGATGGGAGATGGGAGAAAGTTGTAGAAAGTCAACCATCACTGAAGCCCTCAACCAGTCGGGGCTTTCTGGCAGAGTGGCCCGCCGGAAGCCTCTCCTCAGTGCAAGACAAATGAAAGCCCACATGGAGTTTGCTAAAAAAAAAACACCTGAAGAACTCCAAAATGGTGAGAAATAAGATTATCTGGTCTGATGAGAACAAGATAGAACTTTTTGGACTTAATTCTAAGCAGTATGTGTGGAGGGGAGAGGAAGGGGGGGGAAGGAGGGGGGGAAAACCAGGCATGCGCATCACCTGTCCATACAGGTCCCAACAGTGAAAGGCATGGGGGGTGCAGACATCATGCTGTGGGGTGGTTTTTCAGCTGCAGGGACAGGACGACTGGTTGCAATCGAGGGAAAGATGAATGCGGCCAAGAACAGGGATATCCTGGACAAAAACCTTCTCCAGAGTGCTCAGGACCTCAGACTGGGCCGAAGGTTTTCCTTCCAACAAGACAATGACCCTAAGCACACAGCTAAAATAACGAAGGAGTGGCTTTACAACAACTCTGTGACTGTTATTGAATGGCCCAGCCAGAGCCCTGACTTAAACTCAATTGAGCATCTCTGGAGAAACCTAAAAATGGCTGTCCACCAAGGTTTACCAGCCAACCTGACAGAACTGGAGAGGATCTGCAAGGAGGAAGGGCAGAGGATCCCCAAATCCAGGTGTGACAAACGTGTTGCATCTTTCCCAAAAAGACTCATGGCTGTCTTAGATCAAAAGGGTGCTTCTACTAATACTGAGCAAAGGGTCTGAATACTTTAGGACCATGTGATATTTCAGTTTTTCTTTTTTAAATAAATCTGCAAAAATGTCAACAATTCTGTGTTTTTCTGTCAATATGGGGTGCTGTGTGTACATTAATGAGGAAAAAAAATTAACTTAAATGATTTTAGCAAATGGCTGCAATATAACAAAGAGTGAAAAATGAAAGGGGGTCTGAATACTTTCCGTACCAACTGTATATACATCCATATATGGGAAACACTTTTCTTGAAGAGCCTGCATTTGTACTGCATCTAATAGTATCTGTAGCGTTATGATTTTTTATGATTATGACAGTTTTGGACTCACATAACAAACACATAATGTTATGCATTGAAGAGTGTTTTTAGGAACTTGTTAAAGGTATAATATAATAAAATAGCATTGAGACATCAGATGGAATGTTGTCTTAAAGGCAGAAGGTAAGTGATTTCTGTTTAGTCAATGTTGACATTTGAAATCACTAAAATAAACACGCCCCTACCCCAAAATGGTCTTGCCCCTATTTTGATAGCTCCTCCCCACACATACGTACGCAACCCAGGTAAACGATTAGTTCTGTGAAACAAAGCAAAACCAATGTTACACCGTGTCTACGGACGTGAGCGGCGCGGCGCAACAAATCCCGACAGAAAACTGCTGCCGGGTTCTATTTATGACGTGCTGACACACATTTCAAATGGTTTTCAGCAGTCGTTTTCAGCACCTATTGAGAAGAAACAAAGCAAGCTCGGCGTCCGATCGCAGGCCTCGCTGGAAAGCTGATCCGATATTTACACTGGTCCTACTTCTTGCCTTATCGTTCCGCAGATGTTTTCCTCTTTTGTTTTTTATCCGCCATCTCTATCTTTCTGTCGCTCGGCTCAGCTAATGTCCGTCCCATGCACTGAAAGCTCTCTCCTCCACATCACGAGTAGACACGCCCCTTATTGCTGATTGGCTTCAAGTTTGTTTTGCGATTCGGCCCGAATCAGTTTTCTAAAGTGTTTTTGAAAAATCGCATACCCTGTCTTTATTGCATTATACTCTTTAAAGCTGTAACTATGAATAGGAAAGTATTGTAATGCATTATAGCTCTGGTTGTTCACTGGCACAGTGAATAACCAAATGAAGCATAAAGAATGGCCCACGGAGGGCATTTCTGCCATTTAGAGCCATTTTTACATAACATTAGTTATGCACTTAATGCCACGAGTCGCAAATTCTGTTGAACTATCAGAATTTTTGCGAAAGCAATTCATCTTCATGGTGACAAAATTAAATATTTTCTCATCAATTATTAAAGCGTGCATTGTGACATGCAAAGAATGCACAAATTAGTTTTTGTTGCCCGTAGCCTACATATCTAAACTTGTTTACAAGTTTTGTGAGCTACGAACTGTAGCATGAAATGCAAACGAATGAATGATCTTAGGACAATGAGCTCAGATATATGAGAATGCTGGTGATTTGGACAATAATATATGTATTATTGTTTGTAAAGCATGGTGCAAGTGTTTGCCATCATGGGGTTGATTCCAAAGGAATGCAAGGCTTGATCAAATGAATATCTGCTTTGGATGAAAGTTTATTCTGAATGCATCAACGTAAGAGGTGAACATAAGTAACCAGATACGTTTTGCCTTAAGGTTATAGATTCAAGCGACATCCCGACCTGAAATTCTCTCTAGAAATTAAACATGAAGTGCCTTAATGGGACTTAAACTCTGTAGTTGATGACTAAACTGATCCATTTTTCCAGAGTTTAATTTTATAAACATACTTCACTGATTAAGATAAAGTTCTCATTGCAAGCTTTATTTTTTTATTCATATCCATCTTATTCAGTGATTTCTCTGGCAACACTGTCTGTTTGTCCTTCCATCTATGACGGTCTTGTTGACGGCGACTGCCGCCCAAATATTTAACTTGGCTGGGGTCGGTGTCCTGGGATGTTTGCCATTTTTTTTGCTCAGTTCATTTTTAGAATAATAATGATACATTTGCCCACCACAGATAAGAAACAATGGAGCCTGTGTGGCAGAACGGGGCATATATGTGCTAATGAAACGGGCCTTTGCCCAGATTCCACACTGTGCATTTTTCTTCTCAGAGGATTTGGGGATTTTGCTTGGATGTCCTTGCGGTTCTGGGACCGATCTTGGAGTTCTGGCTAACATTTCCTCATTCCTCCAAGCGTTGTCCTTAGATCCCCTTCAGGTGGTCACGGAATTGAAGTTGGAGGAGCCGTGCTTTTCAGAAGGTGAAGTTCCCATGAGTTGGGCTTCTTGAAAGATCAACCAAAGTTCTCCGATGTGGAAGCATCCAGGGAAAGTGGGCCAAAGCAAACCCCACCTGCTGAGCTCTGCTTTGGGAAGCAGGAGGCTGAGGAACGGTCATCCAAACCCACGCAGGTCTTCAAAACAGCACACCATCATGCGTGCATGACTAGCACTTACTCATATCAGTGCAAACAAGAAGATTGATTGAGGTGCGATTTAAAGAGAGTTACCGTTAAACTGGTCAATGGCTTTTATTGTGTCCTTCACCAACTTCAAACCATGAGGTCAATCGAATTCAAAGTTGAGTTCTGTTGCCTATTGCAAGTGGTTGTTTGTTTTGGTTTATTGTGGTCCTCGTCTTGGAAGCATCTGGTTACACTTATCCATCTGTTCACATCCCACCTCTAAAAATCTTGTGGGTGTCTTATATGGCACAAACTGTTTCTTTACATTGCTTAATAATCTTGAAGTATGCAACGCCAAATCTCAAACCATCATGGATATATGATTAGCACTTACTCATACGAGAGGAAACACGAAGATTGGTTGAGGCGCGATTAAAGAGAGGTAAAGTAAAACTGGTCAGTGGCTTTTATTGTGTCCTTCAAGTTCAAACCATGAGGTCAATTGAATTCAAAAGTTGAATTCTGTTTCCTATTGCAAATGGTTGTTTGTTTTGGTTCATTGTTGTCCTCGTCTTGGATGTGTCTGGTTCCACTTAGTCTCAGACTTAGACATCATGCCCACAGACTGCTGTCTGAACGTCTGATGCGTAAGGCACTGAAATGGGAAACACGTTGGGAGTTTAGAAGTCGTCATCTGATTGGTTGAATTCTGCAGGATTTCTTGGAGATGTGTGTGTCGCCATCTTTAACTGTCCACCAGGAAACAAAGCTGTTGTGACGCCAAAACCCCCTTGTGAAAAAAGAAAGCCATTGTTTATTGGTATCAACTAAATACTGGATTTTCGAAAGTTTGAGAAGTTCACAACCTAGACTCTGCACTGTTGCAGGAAACTGGTATGATTTTCTTGAATGAATGATTTATTGGTTGCATGCCAGTCTGTTATTGTAGGGACATTGACTTTACATTTTCATGCCCCAACAAAACAAACTGCGATTGGTTGGTTGTCTGTCAGATGGCCTCTTGGGCGATCCTTGGCCAGTGAAAGCTGCGATGGAGTCAAGACCCTCTGCTGTCATTCTGAAGGTTTGGCTACACAAAACTAGGTTTCACGTATCCATCTGATGACATGCCACCTCTCATTATGTCCCACCTCTCTTGTCTTATATACATGGTGTACAATGTTTCTTTACATTCCTCTGTTATCTTGAAGTATTCTGCGCCAAAACTCAAACCATCAAGCATGTATGACTAGCACTACTAGAAGACTGATTGATATGCTATTAAAGAGAGTTACCATACAACTTGTCAGTGGCTTTTGTGTCCTCCACCATGTTCAAACCATGAGGTCAATCGAATTTGAAAGATTAAATCTGTTGCCTATTGCAAAGGGTTGTTTGTTTTGGTTTATTTTGCCCTCGTTTTGGTTGCATCTGGTTCCACTTACCCATCTGACGACATCCCACCTCTAGATCTCTATATGATTGTCTTATATTCATGGCGCAAGATATTTCTTTATATTCCTCTGTTATCTTAATTTATTCAGCGCCAAAACTCAGTGTTGGCACTTCATCACAAAAGCCATGTCATCCTACATCACCGCAGAGACACACAAAATGCCATTTTGACTGCTGGAAGATGTCAGAAAGTCAAAAAAGTTCCGCGTCGGGGAGGCTAGAGGTCAGAGTCATTTTGGAGGTGATTGCAGTTGAAGTCTAATTTGACATCACTAAACTGTTATTATATTGGCCTCGAAATACCTTTTTGCGGTTGAAATAATTTTCCATTTCCAGCGAGGTTTTGCCTTGTTGAAAGGCCGATATTACAGCACGACAGATCCGTTTTTGGTAGGGCAGTGGGTCACCGTCTGGATGATTTACAATTATAGTCCGACTTCGTTTATCATCTCCATATGGTTTTTCACCCAATTGTTTGTTGAACAACAACAACCAAGGTCCTCCCTCTTGATGCTCTTGAGTGGTCGTGTTGTTATCCCTCTTCGAGAAGGAGTATTAATAGCTTTTAAATGCTTCCAACGTTCTTGGCGTCTGTCCTTCAGAGTGGAAAGACTTCTCGACAATTAGATCTGCTCCTGGGGGCTTTAGCAGCTGTCACCGGATCAGTTCAGAGACCGCTGCTTCTCCGCTGAAAGGCATGTCAGCTAATTTGTTTATGGAAATAACTTCAGGCTTCAATAATCCTGAGCTTTTGTCCTATAGGTATCAGCATTCCAAGCAGTATAACTCACTCTTTGACTGTTGTTGTGGGTGCTTTGTTAAGCCAATAAATTTTTTTTGCTGCTTCTAATTGTGTTCCTCCCTTATTCTAGCTGAGCTGGATGGGGAAAAACAACGTTAAAATGGTTGATTTGATTATTTTAGCCAGTCTTCTGTGCCTTGTAATCGAGCAGATGCTGTAGCGGTGGACGAGATGGTTATAACATTTACTGTGCCTCTGTAGGTGTTTGTGGGCATGTTAGTTGTTTGTTATGGGATTTATTAGGATTGAATGTCTAGTCATTTCAATCTAGTCATTTCAAATGGATGCACAGGGTGCTGCTGTGGATACGTGATGTTGAAGTGATATGAGCCCGTATGACCCGAAAGAGACGACTGGCCTCCTCCCCCCCCCTTTTTTCCAGATTATCAAAAAAAAAAAAAAGGAAAAAAAAAACCAAAAAATACCTTTTGAAGGCTTTTTAAAAACCAAATCTTGTTTTTTCTCAGTAAAACACATTTTGTCTTCAATTATTTTCATATTTCGTATTTTAATTTTTGTTTTGAAAGTATGGTAAAAACTGGTCAAATGTACCAACAATCACATTAAAAAAATATACACTTTTTGATATACCATTAAAAAAACAAAAAAAAACAGGTAGCCCATCTGAATTAGGTCATTTAGGCTATCCATCTAATAGTAGCCTACCAAAATCTTATTAACAGTAGAAGTTAAATCTTACCGTAGTCTTCAAATCTGGGTACTGTCTTACGTTTTAAAATCACAAAGGGAGTTTGGTCCCATCAGGCTAACGTGACAGTCACGACTCATGCAGCTGTAAGGTTTTCTTTTTCTTTTGTTTTTACTCGCGATGTTTACAACACGCATTACATTACGTATTTCATGGCACACTCGTTTTATGCGTATTTGGCGCCACCTATTTTTGTGGGTGTATTATTGACATGTCAATGTCTAGACCCTGAATATAAGACGACTGTTTTTTTTTTCAGATGTATTTCCAAGAAAAAACATTGTCTTATATTCGGGTCAATACGGTAATAGCCGGTGCATCCAAAGGTTGTTGCAATATTTTGATTCTTATTGGTATATTCGATACTTAATATAGTCATGCATCCCAGCAGATGATGATTCACCTTAATGGATGAAAGTAAATGCATGTGAAACTAAAAATGTGATGGACAGAGTTTTTATCATCACCCTGGTGTCATTAATTAATTTCAGTACTCCTGAAGTGTATTTCTTATTATTAGAAATTGTAATGGTTTTTTTTGTTTGTTTGTTTTTTTTAACAAATTTTTTACACATTTGTTTGTTTTTCATTTACTATAAAATAGTATGTTTATCTTTTTAAGATATATATTGTTAGTAGATCTTTTTTAGATAGGAACAAAATGTAGGCCTATATTTTAAGCAGAGCGTGTTGTATCGTGACAATTACCGGTGGCCAAGGGCGGTGATACAGCACGGCCTCGAGTACCTTGTTGCTTTTATAAAACTGTTACCACACAATAAAAAAAATTAAAACCAAACATGTATGTTTTGAAATGTTACTTTTTTGAAGCAAGTTCGTTAAATGCTGTCCTTCCGCTAAAAATAGTTCCTGACAGCAACAGTAAACGGCAAGAGAATGTTCTGAACATGCCTCATCTAATGGAGCTTAAATAAAATCAGAGAATCGGAAAGAGAATATTTGAACACCATATATGATATTTTCTCACACACATACAACTGCTTATCTCTCAGCATGAGAAAATATTTGTTTTCTGTCTTTAGTTTAAAACAGACCTATTCGCGGCACAGCGCGAGTTTGCAAGCGTCATTACAGTGTAAACTGATGGACATACAGAATCATACCTGAAACAGAAAACAAAATACAGTAATATTCCTTCCTCACTTTGGAAACTGTAGGCTTCCACACAGCACACACATCAACATATCTCCGCATGAGAAGCCTTTATTGGACGGGGGAAGGGTGGGGTCTCAAAGTTAAAGATGAAAGATGCAACATAACGCAAGCAGGGGTCACTCATACGTCATTAAATAACGAACAAACAGTTAATTTTGCCGAAATACATAATAAATGAAACGGTTTTGATGCTATATCATTGATTACTTATGTTGCTAAGGGTGTTGCTCAGTGATGCACAGAACCGTTGGGTGCAGCCGTCATAGCCGTGCTGTGTCGTGAATAAAACACAGGTGCTGACCAATCAGAATCGAGGAATTGAACTAACTGTTTTATAATAATTAATATATTGATTAATAATAATGATTTTTGAAGGATCATGTGACATTGATGACTGGAGTAATGATGCTAAAACTTCAGCTTTGCATCACAGGAATAAATTACCTTTTAAAATATATAAAAATAGAAAACAATTATTTTAAATTGAAATAATATTGGACAGTATTATTGTTTTTATTGTATTTTGATCAAGTAAATGCAGCATTGGTGAGCACAAGAGACTCTTTCAAAAACATCAAACAATCTGAATTATTCCCACTTTGGTGTTTTCTGATATTATAAGAATAATAATAATAATAATAATTAATAATTCCTTACATTTATATAGTGATTTTCTGGGCACTCAAAGCACTTTACATTGTCATGTATGATGATGTTACATTTGTAATTCTACCACAAATTAATTTAAAATGCCAATTCATAAGTTAACCTCTTTACTCTTGTCTGTGTGTGTGTGTGTTTATGTCCAGGACGTATTCTGGACCTGAAGACTGGGACAGTGAAGAAGGAAGGACAGCAGTCCTCTATGAGAATGTGTATGGGCTCTAGACGTTCCTTCATCTGCAGAATGAGGTAGAGTTTATGCTCTCCATGAGCTCACAGATCTCATGATCATAATAAAGTGCCCCTATTATGCCATTTTTAAAGTTCCTAATATTGTTTTGGGAGTCTCTCCTAAAATAGGTTTACTGCATGCAAGGCAAAAAACGCTTCGTTTCTTAAGTTTGGTGATTGCGATTTCACTTTTTTAACGTTAGTTAGTGTGTAATGTTGCTGTTTGAGCATAAACAATATCTGCAAAGTTACGATGCTGAAAGTTCAATGCAAACAGAAATATTGTCTTTTAAAATTCTGGCTGTTTAATGCCTACAAAAACGGCTGGTAGGGACTACAAGAGTTACTTCCCGGGTTCGTGACCCCCCCATTCACAACCCAGATAAACCCTCGGGAAAAGGCAGCAAAGGGGGTGAGGCCATGCTGTGCTGCTTTAGAGAATAGGAAGAGAAAACTAGGGGTGCACGTAAAAAACAATTAATATATGAATCGCGATTCTGTCTTCTAATGATTCTAATGGATTCACAAGTTTCAAAATCAATGTTCTAAAGCAGCGGTTCTTAATACTGTTCCTCGCGTCCCCTGCTCTGCACACTCTCTGCATCTCTCTCTCATTCAGCTCAGCTCCAACAATGAACTGTTACAGTTAAACACTTATTTTCACATAGCTTTGAGAAGCGTTAAACATGGACGCGCGTGTAGTTGCCATACTGTATTAAAGCTTTAATCAGGACAAATCCGTATATTAAAAGCTAACATAAGCAGTAGCATTTACAAATGACAGTGTATCTAAAAGTATGAGACAACAGCAAGCAAAATACATAGGCCTACCATTAAAAGCCGTGGTTGCACAGGTTCTGCACGATCCTCTTCAATAATATCCTCTGCTTCTCAATCGGGCTCAAACTGATAAGCGATATTAACGGAGCACATGCCGCTGAGGTGAGGGGCGGGACGTTTTGACGCGCACTAGACGCGGTTTAGCCAATCACAACACACTGGGCTAGCTAACCAATCAGAGCCCATCACATATTTCTGAGGGAGGGGCTTCATAAAAACGAAATGACATGGTGTGTAAGAGAAGGGAGAGAGGTGTTGTAATAATGTAAATTATGTAAAAATAATGCGTTTTTCGAACCACCAAGCATTAACACATGTTAGACTGCACCCCATAACCACAATCAAGCCTAGAAAAAAAACACTGAACCACCCCTTTAATATATGTATTTAATATCACCTCATTTTCCAGCGATTCTCAAACGATTCATTCGAGCATTCGAAGATGCTGTTCTCTCTAAACCCCTCCTTTCTGTGAGGCCTGCTCTGCTCTCGATTGGTCAGATGGTCTCATCAGTTGATTGGTCTACTGCAGACAGCGTGTGTCAGAGCCCGTTGCCTGGTTTTGTATTTTTGGGAACTCTCATTATAAATATGAACCTATTATTTATCATACATACGTATGTTTTCGTGGATATTGGGTACTGAGCCATCTTTCAAGAGCAAGTATTTTGTGAATCCCACTTTTAACTTCCTGAGATTAGAGAAGTAGTCGTCAGTAAAATGACGGGAACACAAAGTTTGGGGTTGTACAATAAAACAAATGAACCATCATCATCGTCCATTTTTTAGATATTAGGATGCCACTCTCAACAAATTGATTTTATTGTTTGTTTAAAAAGGTTATTATTGTGGAACATTTATATCACTACTTATAAATAAATTCACACCTATGTTTATTAATGAAAGTGTTATAGAATCAGTCAATGTGCATAACATTAATAGAGTCTCAGCACGTTTCTGTCCTAAACTGCTTCATTATGATCCTGTATGAAATATTTACCTTTTTATCCAAGTGTTTTTTTTCTCCGTCTTTTATTTTGAGCATAAAAATACAATTTTACTGTTTCATTTTAAAGCCTCCATGAACTTTCAAGACAACAAAATGCATTAATAATTGGATTTGTCAGCAATGAGGCAAACAGAAACGTGATTGTTGTTGTTGCTGAGCATTCCTGTCCTTCCTGCAGTACGTTTAGAAGGTGTTTTCATTCATAATGTTGTTTTGAAACGGTCTCTTTTTAGGCTAACAACAGATTGAAACATGCATTTCCCGATTTAGTTTCGAATGTCCGTCCTAGTTTAAGTCACAAACCATGACGAGCAAATTCCAACATAACGTATGATTAAGCCACATGTGTTTTTGTGCTTCCTTCAGCACGTAAATATGAGAGTTAGCGACATCAAGAATGTGCTCATGTTTAATGTTTTCTATTTGTGGCTCTTTGACAGATTGAAACCGCATGCCAGCAAATGAGCGCATCTGTTGAGTGTGTGTAAAAACGCTTGAGATAAACAGAACCCTTCGAAAACATGATCGTCGTTCTTACACAATGCTTTAATGCTATTAGATATCATGATGACTCAACTCTGAGGGATGCTTGCTTACTTGTCATCCAAAAATGTACGTGCTGTTTATTTGCATAACTGGACAACCTATTTGACAGAGACAGACTGTCTTGCCAGGTTGAATGGAAGTGATTTTGGGAGATAAACAGCTCAAGTTGGAACAGATGTGAACTATTTTACCCCTCAACAGGGTCAGAGATTTCAGGTCACTCATGTAGTCTTTACTGTCTTTGCTGGTTGGATTCAAATGATAACAGCTATATATAGTCATGATATGGTAACTAGCATACATCAGTGCTTGTGCTATAAATAATTATTAGTTATCACTTTGAACTGACTTGTAAAAATCACCTTTTTTAGCTTTGATTTTTTTTTATATATATATATATACAACTATAAAATACCTGTAAGTATGTCTTTTTTTAATCTGTCAAAATTAATGAAGTGTCAATCTTTTATTATGAATGAATGACTGAATTTAATTATTTTCTAGTTACCGCAACTCTGATTATATTATTTAATCTGATCTTCGTTGGCTGTTGTGCTAACACTTAAGGACTTAATATTAATTTTTTTTAATCATTAACAATAAAATTATAAAACTCATTTTTTATTAAAATAAGGATATTTGTGGCCATAAGGGCCATAATAAGTTGAGGTTTCAAAGTTTAACACAATTTTTGAATTGGTTCATCTTTATTGTAAAAAAAAATATATATATATTTTTTTTTTTGTTTATATGTTTTTTATTAAATAAAAAAACCTTAAAAATATATATATAATTTATTTTTCTGAGTACACATTATGTTATTCTAAATCTTTGCTATTTAAACTTGTATCATTATTATAATAGTAATGCAATATTTTTTATAGTGATCATTAATGTCATAACTAGGTATAAATATAATTAGGTAGAAGTTTCCAAAGTTTAATGTTTAACAAAAAAATGTAACTGTCATTATTTCCTCTTTTTTGTTTGTTTGTTACATTACTTTCTGGTTAATACAGCCCTTGAGTACATTTTATTTAATCAGAATCTTCTTTGCTTTTTTCATATATTTTTTTTCATCGTTTTATTTTCATAAATAACCTATTTAATTTGAGGTTTCCAAACTTTAATGTTTAACAAAAATGTACATCGTATTTGTATTCTTATCCATTTATGATGAGAATTTAACTGTTTTTATATGTTTATTTAGGTGTGGCAGTGCTCCACTGGATCATATTTCACTGAATCGGTTGTCCAGCATGAGAAAGAGATACAGGTAAGAATAATTTTTTTCAAATTTTCACCCAATTCTGCAGTTATTCAACCCCAAACTATTAACCAAACATCCTCTAATTCAAAACTGAACTTATGCAGTAAGTTACATTGCTAGTTCAAATTTTTTTGACTTACACATGCAATCAAACCCATTAAAAACTAAACTAACAAAAAAGTACCATGGTATTACTCTGAGAACATGTTTTGTCAGTTAACCTAAAAATCGTGGTAACATAAATTAACTAGTTTGATTTAAGTCAAAAAATATAATTTAATATGACTGAATGAACCTGAATACATCAGTTACACCAGCAACATTTCACTTTTTTTTTTTTTTTTTTTTTGGACCTGGCGTATCAGTGGTAAGTCTTGCAACAATGAAAGTTTCATCACTACACTCGCGGTTTATTACATAAACTCTACTGAACCACAATGTTGTCTTGCGACACTTTGCGGTGTCAATTAGGAACAGTTGGTATTACGGGAACAACTTCTAGATTTAGCTTCCTTTAAGTAACTTCTAGAAATTTGTTCCTATAAGGTACGGCCAAGTTCCTGTTCATCTCCTCCAGTATTTGCCTTGAACCCTGATGTTTCACCGCCGCTGGCCTCCTCTCGCGCAGCGCTTGGTTGGTCTGCATCAACTTGCAGCGCGTGTGTTTTGCTGGTTTTTTTTTTTTTTGGACATCTCTGGAATGGCCCAGGAATCACTTCTTCCGAACATCTGAGAGAAAAAGTACATAGCAGATGTCTAATTGATAAATGGCGTACGTGTGTCAAGCATTTGTACAAAAGTGTCATACAGTTCACAAAACGAGGTGAGAGGGGCCAGTGTGGATGAAGGATATTGTTGATGCTAAATCCAAAACAAAAAAAGTTGATTTTCATTACTATTTATAATAGCATATCATACCGGCAGCCATTTCACCCTGCAGCCCAAGACTGGTTGCCCACTGAAGCTAAGCAGGGTTGAGCTGGTCTGTACCTGGATGGGAGACTCCTGGGAAAACTAGGTTGCTGCTGGAAGAGCTGTTAGTGAGGCCAGCAGGGGGTGCTCACCCTGTTTTCTGTGTGGGTCCTAACGCCCCAGTGTAGTGATGGGGACACTATACTGTCATCAAGCACTGTCCTTTGGATGAGATGTTAAACTGAAGTCCTGACTCTCTGTGGTCATTAAAAATCCCAGTATGTCTTTCGAAAAGAGTAGAGGTGTAACCCCGGCATCCTGGCCAAAATTCGCCCATTGGCCTCTGACCATAATGGCCTCCTAACAATCCCCATATCTAATGATTGGCTTCATCACTCTGTCTCCTCACCACCAATAAGCTGGTGTGTGGTGGGCGCTCTGGCGCACTATGGCTGCCGTCGCATCATCCATGTGGATGCTGCACACTGGTGGTGGTTTAGGAGATTCCTCCTTCTATGTAAAGCGCTTTGAGTGCTTAGAAAAGCGCTATATAAATGTAATTAATTATTATTTTTATTTATTATTATACTGAATGGTAGATGCCTTTTATTCCATCATGACTTCATAGTGCACTCATCAATGTCTTTTATCCATTACGTGTTTTTCCCGGTTTTCAAACCCATGACCTGGTGTTCTTGGCACAGTTATAATATTTTTTATATGATACATTTATAATATAATAAATGGCATGACATAGCTAGAAGTTGGACCCGAAATCTGAAATAAACAAAAATAAAGTTTTTAGTATTAATGGATGGAACTAAAAAGTCAGATTCAGAGTCCATAATGTGCAAATTTTGTTTGCCCCTCGCTTTTCTAATATCTCCTAAACAATTATTTTTAATGAAGATTTTTGTTCATCATGTTTAATTACTTAAAGTCTGTACATTGTTTTCAGTGTTAAAAATACATTTCAATGTGTCAGTGCTACAATTCATTACGTTTTGACAAAATTATTTACAATTCTGTTTGTTGGTGTTATACACATAGAAATTGCATTACTTGCATGAAATATCTAAAACCTAAATAGAAATAAAAACTAAACTGAAACTAATATTTAGGCCACAACTTTCTTTTAAATGTCCAGTTCTCACGATCTATGACTTTTGCCTCAATAAACTCCTAATTACTGCTTATTAATAGTTAGTAAGGTAGTTGTTAGGTATGGGGTTGGATTAAGGGATCTAAAATTTGGTCATGCAGAATAAGGCATTAATACAGTATGTGCTTTATAAGTACTACTTATAAACAGGTAATATGATAGTAATATGCATGCTAATGAACAACTAGTATATAGTGAGAATTGGAAATTAACTTTTATACTAAAGAATGCATTGAAACGATCAAAAAAATCATAGGAAATACATTTATGATGTTACAAATGATTTGTATTTCAAATAAAAGGTCTTCTTTTGAACTTTGTTCATCAAAGAAACCTGAAAAAAAAAAAATTCTCAAATGACACATGTTTTCAATTTTGGCTCATATTAAGCAATGTTTCTTGAGCAGAAATCCCATATTAGAATGATTTCTGAAGGATCATGTGACCTGAGGACTGGAGGAATGATGGAAATTCATCTTTGCATCACAGAAATAAATTACTTTAAAGCATATCGTAATACAAAATCCGATATTTAAATAGTAATATTATTTAAAATAAGTTTTACTGTATTTTTTGATCAAATAATTGCAGTCTTGGTGAGCATAAGAGACCTTTTTCAAAAACATAAATCTTACCAACCCCAAACTTTTAAAAAGTAAACAGCAATGAATTGAAAATGGTAATGGAATACAAGCTTTTAGAAAGCAGAACGGCAATCATCTGATGTGTGCAATGGATATCGTGTTGTTGTTGTGCTTTCTGTGTTTTGTTTTTGATGTGAAATGCTAAAGGGACATTTTTGCTGAGGTCGGGCCGGCTTTCCAATCAAATCCTGCAGAACGTAATCCTCAATGTCCCGAATGCCAACTTAAAGTACCACACCGAGTACCAGACATGTTTTGTTGGTTCATTCTCTTTGTGTGTGTCTCTTTCGTTCACAGGAATGGTCTTGGCCCATCTAAGCAGGGGGCGGGCCGTACTCTGTATGACTACAGACACTGTACCGGCTACATCAAGGCCTGGCCGCCAGCGGGTACTTACACAAACACACTCAAACACAGTCAGTCCAAAGCCACTGAATCAGAGAGAAGCATACAAATATACAAACAAACCAATACACAGAAGTGTACCAGGTTTGTGGAGTGAGTAACTAAAAGTTGATTTGAGACTAGTATAATATTTCATGTATATGGAAATATGATGAACAGACTTATTTGATAAACACACATAGAGTACGTAGCGAAGACATAATGGCAAAGCTCACCCATGCGTCTTGTGCTCATTGATTCAGGACCTTAGGTTTCATTAAAACTTAATTAAAAAAAATCTTAATTTGTGTTTTGAAGACGAACCAAAGTCTTATGGGTTTGTAGCATCATGAAGGTAATTAAAAGATGACAGTTTTCATTTTTGGGTGAAGTATTCCTTTAAGTTTGCATTTAACATCAGCATGCAGTGATTCAGTGAATCTTTTTTGGAACCACTTCAACAAGTTCCACTTGTTAATATTAGTAAAAACATTTTTTACTCAATATCTGAGTACAAATGAGTAGTAGCAACATTATGAATGTGTTTTGCTTAAGTCCTCAAACTCACAATCCGAAGCCTAATGGAACACATTGTTTGAAACATGTGTTTGAACTCCTTGAACTATCAGAACTCTGGAATTCGGTGTTAAATTCCATTAGAATCCTTCAGTCGGCAGAACTGTCTGGAGTTTTGGATGACTCCCATAAACACCGGCATGATAAAAATGCCCCCCCCCCCCCCCCCCGGCCTGCGATTGCCATTAGCACAACGCATGGGTGCCGGGAGAAAGAGAATAGAATGAGCACCCCCTGAATTCAAAATTGTGAACTTATACCTTCATATCTTTGCTGGAGGTTGTCCAGGTATTCCCCAAGCGCATCTCCAACAAATGTGTTTGTCGTAAAAATTAATTCCCCTCTCTCCTTGCTTATGGTGTCATATCGGAATGTGGTGATCTAAACAAAGACATCTCGAATCGTTTTCATCACACTGAATGGTAATCACTGCTTTAACGTAGTTAGGAAGCGCTCTGGCCTCACCAGATGGCCCTGATATGCATTGTTGATCAGTTTCATTGCGTTTGCATAAACACAAGACTTTATGTGCTCTTTATTACTTTGATATGCGACCAAATGAATTCTGTCTGCTTGTATAATGTCAGTTTGTGCAAATTAAAGGCAGTAAATTAATTCAAACCATCGGTGCATCTGTCCATAGTATGCAGCCTGCTTGTAGAGAAGGTTTTTTTCTCCTGCATGTGTCATTTATTCAGTGATATATATTCCGTTCTTGTTTATTTGTAGCACAGAGTCATTAGTTTTGCGAACTAGTGTTCCCTGCACCGGCATGCGCCGCTGATGAATTGAGTTGTATTTTACTCGAGGTGACAGTTTGCAGTGTGAATGTGGGAACAGACCATGAAATAATGACAATGAGACAATACATTTACCATATGTCTCTCTGTATTTATATTGTACTGTATATATTTGGTGCATTCGTAAAAAGCAAACATAAAGTGTGACAAGTGTAGAGTCTTATGATGCGATTCTTTAAATGAATTAGTCGAAAAGACTCAAAAGTTACTGGTTTGAATCAGTTTAACCTTGAGAAGTTGGTTTGCAAGAGTTTTTTAGTGGCCTTGGTTCCAGTTGTGGTTTTCTTATTCATTTATAGAAAGTCTTTAAATAGTTATGGATCAAGTCAAAGTAGGAAGTGTGTCGACGAGAAATCATTAAAGTAATTAAAAAGAGATTCATGTTCCTGCTTAAACAAACTCCAGGATAGGAATCGCTCCTCCGCCCTGATTCCCATCTGCCGTGACTTCATGTCCCATTTACTCCACGTCACGACAGCATCCAGGAACAATAACTGCTTTGCTACTGGTTTTGGACAACTAAAAGTCATTATGCATTATGCAAACTCCTGATGAGTCAAGGAGACGTGGACAAAAATATCAACCAGATGCTATTAGTGGGCTCGAAGAGACGTTTTTGCGCAAAGATTCCCAAACAGGTCCTTGTGTGCTGTTGCAACAGAGCATCTCATTAGAAAATTATGTAGGAATAAACATGTTGGTCATCAGGATCTCCACATAAGGCCCCGGTTGACTTTCAGTACGCTGTTTTCTTTCCGTGTTTGCCCTTTTTCCAGGCATGACCATCCCGGATGAAGATACAGAAGCAGGTCAAACCAGCAAATACTGCTTGGTTGCGATTGGAAGACTGCAGGTATGTGTGGACCTCTGACATATATGGCAACAAAAACAGAGATATTAGCAACCGCATGACAACATGCTTGTAACTCTGTAGAACACCATAGGAACCGTATAGCCTTCTGCTGTCTCTCTCATCATCAGGTAACATCTTGCACAATCTTTTCCCCCAGATAATTCGTGTGTCTTTGTCATGTATTTTTTGTTGTCTCTCTTTTTTTTAACGCCTCTACTACCTACCTCTCTCTGAACTTTCATTTTCGCTGCACTATTCTAGTTACCCCCTAATTCTATCCGCATCTTTGTGAACACCTTTAGCACACATAGCAACATCTAACAACTAAACAACCGCTGTAATCTGTTTCTTGCTTCTTTCAACATTTCTACGTACACCCTCGACAGAACGTTGTGGCTTCTATTTACTTGCTTGCTCATACAGTCGAACAACGAGACATACCAGTCCCGAGTTAACTGGCATGTGGCCCAAGCCGAACACCGGTGTACGTCTCTCTCGTATGGCACAGTCTAACAACGAAACACCCTAGCAACCACATAGCAACCTCGAACTAGAACAGCCTAGCAAATGCAGGACATTCTAACAACTAGAACATCCTAGTAACTGCATGGCAACATTCTAACAACTAGAACATCCTAGTAACCTCATGGCAGCATTCTAAAAACTTGAACACCCTTGCAACTTCATGGCAGCATTCTAAAAAACCCTCCCCTACAAATACCCTAACAACCGCATGGCAACATTGTAACAACTAGAACATCCTAGTAACTGCATGGCAACATTATAACAAGTAGAACACCCTAGCAACCGCATGGCAACATTCTAACAACTAGAACATCCTAGTAATCTCATGGCAGCATTCTAAAAACTAGAACACCGTAGCAACCACAGAGCAACATTCTAACAACTAGAGCACCCTAGTAACTGTATGGCAACATTCTAACAACTAGAACACCCTAGCAAACGCATAGCAACATTCTAACAACTACAACACTCTAGTAAGCTCGTTACAACATTCTAAAAACTAGAACATCCTAGCAACCACATAACATTCTAACAACTAGAACATCCAAGTAACCTCATGGCAACATTCTAATAACTAGAACATTCTAGCAACTGCATGGCAACATTCTAACTACTAGAACATCCTAGTAACTTAATGGCAGCATTCTAAAAAATAGAATAACCTAGCAACTGCATGGCAACATTCTAACTACTAGAACATCCTAGTAACTTATGGCAGCATTCTAAAATAGAATAACCTATCAACTACCCCCCCCCCCCACCCCCCCCCCCCACCCCACCCACACCCCCCCCAACCTCATTGCAATAATTGTAACAACTAGAACACCTAGTACTGCATGGCAACATTCTAAAACTATACCACCCTACACTGCAGGACCATTCTACAAGTAGAACTTCCTATACTCAGGGCAACATTCTAAAAACTAGAACATCCTAGCAACCGCATGACAACATTCTAACAACTAGAACACCCTAGTAACCGCATGGCAACTTTCTAACCACTAGACCATCCTAGAAAATGCATGGCAACATTCTAACAACTAGAACGTCCTAGTAACCTCATGGCAGCATTCTAACAACTAGAACACCTTAGCAACTGCATGGCAACATTCTAACTACTAGAACATCCTAGTAACTTAATGGCAGCATTCTAAAAAATAGAATAACCTAGCAACCGCATGGCAATATTGTAACAACTAGAGCATCCTAGTAACTGCATGGCAACATTCTAAAAACTAGACCACCCTAGCAACTGCATGGAAACATTCTAACAAGTAGAACTTCCAAGTAACCTCATGGCAACATTCTAAAAACTAGAACATCCTAGCAACCGCATGACAACATTCTAACAACTAGAACACCCTAGTAACCGCATGGCAACTTTCTAACAAGTAGAACACCCTAGAAACTGCATAGCAACACACTAACAACCACCCCCCCTAAAGAAAACCCCGTTTTCTAGTAACCGTATGGCAACATTCTAACAACTAGAACACCTTAGCAACTGCATGGCAACATTCTAACTACTAGAACATCCTAGTAACTTAATGGCAGCATTCTAAAAAATAGAATAACCTAGCAACCGCATGGCAATATTGTAACAACTAGAACATCCTAGTAACTGCATGGCAACACACTAAATCACTTAGAACAACCCTAGCAACGCATGGAAACATTCTACAGTAGAACTTCTATTAACCTCATGTAACTTCTAATAACAGAAACATCCTAGCAACCGTCATGACAACATTCTAACCACTAAAACACCCTAGTAACCCCGCATGAACTTTCTAACAAGTCGAACCCCGAGAAACTGCCTAGCCACCTTTCAAACTAGAACCGCTATAACCCATGCAACATGCTAACACAAGAACACCCGAAATAATAGCAACCGGCAGACAACATTCTAACACCAAAGAACACCCTAACCAAACCGGCAGAGGGCAACATTCTAACACTAAAACACCCTAGCAACCATATAGCAACAGGCTAGTGACCATCCAGAACACCCCAGCAACCACATAGCAACATATTTGTAAGCTTCCACAACACGCTCGCAAACATAACTTGCTAAAATCACTCCTAAACTACATAGCAACCTCCTAGCAACAACCCGCATCTCCAAGTGTTGTTGTACACATGCATGCAACAACATTGCATTGTTTCTTAATACAACTTCATAGATCAAGATGAGTTAAAGACAAATGCATCAGAGATCATTGATTCTCCCTTTGGAATATAGTATTTAATTTATATTGATGAGTTCTGATAAGTCTGAGATTTCAGAATGTATGTAATACATAATCTGGACAGAAGATGTATTGGGATATGTTGATTCTGACGTTTACCTAAACCTAAATTTTTTGTCACATAATATTTCTGGAAGCTTAATTCATCTTTCATTATAAAAAAAAAAAGCACCATGTCATCTCTCAAATAACAAACTCACTTGTTATACTCAGGGTCACTGCAGAAAACTATTACTATTAATGTTTCAAAATATGTCTAATCCATGTCTTTTTGATATGTCTAGCATTTAAATGGGATTTTTATTCAGTAAATACCTTCCCAAATCTTAATGTGCATAGACAACTATAACTAATTCTTTCATAATCCTATGAATCCTATCCTACAAAACATGTGTCTGTTTGTTTGAATATCCTGATTTTGTAAAAATCCCTTTATCTTGTCTCTCAGGTGACCAGTTCTCCAGTTTCCATGGATATGAACGGACTCTCTGTGCCGACAGAATTCCTTTCCCGCCACAACTCAGATGGCATTATCACTTTCGTGGACCCTCGCTGCATCAACGTGATTGGCTACCAGCCTCAGGTCAGTTTCACTCAACATGCTTCTATATTAAAGGTGCTGTATGTAAGTTTTTGACTCTACTATAGCATAAAAATACCTTAATATGTTTGCAGATATTTAGGAAACTGCTAAGTTCACATACTTTTTTACAAAAAAAAACATGCAACAGCCAGTTATTTTACTTTGATATGTGTGTTCCGTGTCGGAATGTCTGTTTTTGTTTTGGTCTGTTTGATTCTGCCCACTGCCAGTTTACCCAATAGTATTTTGAAACCCCTGGTTGCCAGTTGGCAGAAAACAGTGTATTGCAGCCATGTAAGTCAGCAAATGAACTGGATCAGAAATCGCAGATTCTACCCCACCTAAAAAGCCTCGGGATCCACCTAAAAAGCTCTATAACCAAAAAGGCATCTCATCTACTGACATTTAGGTCTCGTCCCCTTCCTTGACAACTGCGCGTGGTCCTGTGTTGCGTGTCCTCAATCTGACAACCTGCGTGAGCATCATGTCTTAGGAGGAGGGGGCGAGAGGAACAACTCTGTCCAATATTTTGAATTTGGAATGCAGTACATACTTCAACCTCAATCACAGATTCATGACAAGTCAGACGAGTCAGGCTGTTTTCTGAATAATAGAGAATATTGAGGCTTATTCTTGAAATAGTCAACATTTTCTAATGATTATTCGTTATGACCCTGATGCTGTCTGTGCTCTGTGTTTAAAAGTACAAAGAGTTTGTGCAAATCAAGTTCATATCAAATTCATATGACTCTTGTTATTTTTATTGGATTTGCACAGGATCTTCTTGGCACGGTCCGCGGACGTCTGTAGGGGTCCTGTCTCTGTCTCCTTCTTTTCTGTCGTTTCCCCGATGTTGCCCGCGCTGCTCCTTGTTAGCCACCTGCGAGAGAGCTTCCAGCAGGTACACCAACAAAAACAAACCCAACCGCCAGCGGTGATCCAGTAGGAAAGAAACATCATAAATGAGATCTCTCGATGTTCTCTTCAAGATAAAATGAGAGCTAATGGAGTCTCCTAGGGCTGGAATCACGAAACATTCTTAAGAATAATAATATTCTTCTATAAAATTCGTCTTATATAAGAATCACCATATAATCAGATGACGCCAAAGCCATAATTTTCTTTTTTATAAAAAATAAATAAATAAAAAAAATCTGTTAAGTAGCTCTCTGATTTGAGATCTTCTTGGTGTCCGTTCGGATAGCAAGTTTTACGGACACTTCCTACAATTATTCTAAGAGCAGATGGTGTGCTGTGTTCTGTGCTTCTAACTTCTTTAAATTTTCATAAATCTAGCATCAAACATTCGCTTTTCGAAAAAACGTATAAAGACAGGCCCAATGAATGCGACAAAGACAGGTTCTTCAAAATAAATTTAAATGCGAGCTTTAAGAACATGCAACGTCATGTTGGTCATTTGATTGTTTTCTCATTAATATTACTTTTTTCTGAAGAAGACATGATCCAAGCCGTGTTATTCTGCCTTTTGCGTCTCTGTAGAAAAATCCCAGGTGGACACATCTCACATGCATCGCCTAGTGTCAGCTACTCTCGTGCCAAACCCATGCTCAGATTTATCAAGTCTGCTCATAAACCATACATTCAATATGAACTACATGATTTTTCCCCATGGCATTATCGCTGCGGCAATTTTAGCGCGACCACTTATTTTATAGCTCAAGGATCACTGACTGTCACTTATTTAAGAGTCATTGCAAAAACCGATCATCAAAATCACATTTTTTTTTGCGCATTCCAAGTAATATCAATCAACTGCAGTTGGGTTGTTTTTTTGATTAAGTAAAATAACTTAAAACCAATACAGGTCATTTACTAATAAAGTTAATTGCAAGTATTTTTTTTTTTTTAACATCTTAAAGTTTGTTTCCTATCAAAAGCAGATAATCAACAGTCTTTTTTTGGCAAAAGCCGCTAAACTCCCCATTTCTGTTTTAGAGTTTAAAAAAACTCGTTAATCTTTAATCTCATCAGATGACAAGTAGTGCCTGAAAACATTTTTGTTGTTTTGGTGATCATAAACTGTTGGAGGGGATTACATCAATAACACAAGCTTTTCCCTCACCATTGTAATGCGGCTGCTTTTGCAAGCTTCCCGTGAAAAAAAACGTTCAGGGCGTTTATTTTTTCCAGTTTTCGTCGAAATTATCCACCCTCGATCACTTTGTCATCTTTGACGAAACTCCTCTCAGCTAGCCTTTTTTTTTTCAAAGTGAAAGTAGCCTTGTCATCTGACCTGAACACAGCGCGCTGATGCGCTAAAATGGACTTATCGGCTATTGTTCAAAAACAACAAGGGCGCTTGTCAGTTTCTGCAGTAAAATGTGAACTCGCGATGTCTTGAAAGTGGACAAAACTGGCTTTTAGGGTTCAGATCGTGCTATATGTGGAGAATAATGCACGGCAATCTTTTTTTTTTTTAAAGTGGCGTTTGTCGGTTTTTGCAAATGAACTCTTCATTTGTTTCTACTCAGGAATTTTAGGAGAAACATCTAAGACAAGGTGAGAACTCGCTAGACTCCAGAGCTGTGAAAGAGCAAACTCTGAGCTCTGGGCTGACATTATGTGAAACATTGCTTGCCAGTAAAAACATATTCTTCCTGCACCACGATCCTTTGCTTCCCCTGCTCCAGTCAGCACTAGGAAGTGAACTTGAGTGCTGCTTGGTTAGTCATTCAGTACCAGTAGCTGAAAGTCTCCATCAGTTAATACGTGTTGATTGGTCACCGCTGAGAGTTTCTCTGAGATCGTCGAGTACCTGCTGAGAACATTGAAGACTGGTTGAGTGGTCGCTTCCACGGTCTTCCTTTTGGATGCCATTTGAAGAGGTTTTCTCTGTTGCAGCTGTTGTTGTTTGTTTTTCTGTTTTTGTGTCCCGCTGCCGACGGCGCAGGTTTTATTAAAAACCGCACCACGAACAGGGCGGATCTCCGGGTGTCTTCACAAGGTCTTTTTGAACCGGGGTTTAGGAGTTTGTGCCTCCTCCTGCGCTCTCCCGTTACAAGTTTTTCGTGTTGCATCACCTCTGTTCCTGCTCTTTACCTCCTCCTATCTCTTTATCTTTGGTCTTTTACAAAACCTGCCTTTTTTCTTTTATCCTGCTCCTTATTTTCCTGACTTTCACTCTTTTCCAGCCCCTTTTCTTTATCCTTAACTTCCTTAATGCTAAATCTGGCATTTTGTACATTTATTACTTGTTATTAATGTTATTTTTGTGTCGTTCATGTTCTATATATATATAATAATATATATAGATAGTATATCTATATATTTATATATAATATATATATATATCTAGATATATTATATCTACATATATATAGGTAGCTTTAATTTAGTTTTTTTGTTCAGTATTAGTTCTAGTAATTTTATACTATTTTATTTAATTTTACATTTTTGTAAAAGGCCAAAGATAAGGATACAGGATGAGGTTAAGAGCATCTCATCCGGTCTCCTTATCTTTGGTCCTTTCTACAAAAATCCAGTTTTTTTTTTTTGTTTTTTTTTTGTTCTTTTTACGTGCTCTTTATTTCCCCAGCTTTGTCTTTTTTGGGCCCCTTTTTCTTTGTCTTCACTTTCCTAGTCCTGTGAGTTCACAGCTAATCATCAGGTATTCTCTCCCTCCTGATGTCCACCTACATTAGCACTGTGTGTGTGTGTGTGCGCGTTGGGTATT
>JADLZN010008394.1:0-56739 GCA_018155175.1 Sinocyclocheilus anophthalmus | reverse complement strand
TATCACAATCAGAAAGAGCTTTATTGCCAAGTATGTTGGCAACAGTACAAGTATGTGTTATACGTGTGACAGAGCTCCATTACACGGAGACACAACAACACAGTAGATAATACAATGAGATTTGAATAAAATACACATGCATAAATATAACCACAAAAAATAATAAATTGTATGTACAGGTGTGTTATAGATTGAATAGGAATAGAATAAAATAAAATATGTTGTAGGGATGTACTAGGGTTTAGGTGATAAATAAGTATAAGGTTATTGCACATATTGTACTTTAATTGCACAATGGGAGAACATTTACTGTTCATGAGGTAGATTGCCTGGAGAAAGAAACTGTTCTTGTGCCGGGCTGTCCTGGTATTCGGTGCTCTGTAACGCCGACCAGATGGCAAAGTTCAAAAAGGAGATGGCTTGGATATGATGGATCCAGAGTGATTTTCTGAGCCATTTTCCTCACTCTGGGTGGGATCGTTCATGAGGGTAGGCAGGGGGGCATCTGTAGTCTTCTGATGTCTGATTTTGTAGCTGAGCCAAACCAGACAGTTATTGATGTGCACAGAACAGACTCGATGATGGCTTAGTAGAACTGTTTCAGCAGCTCCTGTGTCAGGTTGAACTTCCTCAGCTGATGAAGGAAGTACATCCTCTGCTGGGCCTTTTTAACAATGGTGTCTATGTGAGTGTATCACCTCAGGTTTTGAGAGATTGTGGTGCCCAGGAACCTGTATGACTCCACTGTCGTTACAGTGCTATCCATGCTGGTGGATGGGGTGAGGGTGCAGGGGGGGTTTCCTCTGAAGTCCACATCATCTCCACATTTTAAGGGTGTTCACTCCAGTTAGTTAAGACTGCACCAGCAGCCACTCTTACCTCCTTCTGTAGCAACCCTTCTCCATCCTTGAATGGACCGATGACGTGTGTCATCTCCTACTTCAGGAGCTTGACAGAGGGGTCTTTAGAGGTGCAGTCGTTTGTGTAGAGGGAGAAGAGCAGTGGGGAAAGAACACATCCCTGGGGGCACCAGTGCTGATGGTGCGGCTGTTCGAAATTAATTTCCTCAGTCTCACTAGCTGTTGCTGTTTATCTGTCAGAAAGCTGGTGATCCATCGACAGATAGAGCTAGGGACAGAGAGCTGTGTTAGTTTGGTCTGGAGGAGTGTTGGGATGGTGGTGTTGAAAGCGGAGCTAAAGTCCAAAAACAGGATCCTCACATAAGTCCTTGTTTTGTCCAGATGTTGCAGGATGAATTGCAGTCCTATATTGACTGCATCATCCACGGACCTGTTTGCCCGGTAAGCAAACTGCAGAGGGTCCAGAAAGGGTCCAGTAATGTCCTTCAGGTAAGCCAACACCAACCTCTCAAATGTATTCATGACCACAGACGTTAGGGCCACAAGTCTGTAGTCATTAAGTCCAGTAATTATGGGTTTCTTTGGGACGGGGATGATGATGAAGCGTTTGAAGCAGGAAGGGACTATTGCAATCTCCAGTTATCTGTTTGAAATCTGTGGGAGAATGGGGCATTGGTCAGGCGCGGTTTCATACAGGCTGTGTCCACCTGTCTGGCCATGGTGCTTTTTCTTATCTTGTTCTTACCTAAGACTCTGCTCAACATCACCTCACTGGTCTGAATGTAGCGTGGGGAGAGGGGGGTTTCAGAGTGTTGATGGTTTGTGGAGAGCTTTCAAGGCGGGTGTGGGTGGTAGAATGGGAGTTGCAAATACTACAGTAACATCATTCAGGTCCTTCATCAGTTTGTTTGATTGCCCCATGCTGGGGATGGTTGTCTTGTAGTTTGGTGATGTCCCTCGCCTTTCCACACGGGTGCAGCTCTTCGCAAAAACGGTGGTAATACTCCATTGCGTAACTCTAGACAATGCTAAGGAGAATTATTTGTGGATTGTAATACCTTGTGTGTCCTTATTTATGATTATATAATTCCAACAACATGTTGCACGGGAGACCAGGAATGTTGCCCCCCAGTTAATTGAAAAAAGGGGTCCGATAAAAATTTGTCCCATGTTAATGTGTTTCTATAAAAGTCCCCAAACCTTCCTTCGGGGCAGGGCGACGACTATGCGTCGTAGCCTCTCATAAATAGCTATCTTATTATATTACGCTCAATATCGATAGATACCGTCGGCTGGAAATAAGGAAACCATTATCGCAAACCACTCGAGTGAAAGCCCTGTAATAGGGAGGGAAATAAGACTTATGAAACAATGAGTAGTTCACGCCCTAATCCAGAACTATTCCCTTTGGAAAATCGTGTATTTGCAGAAGATAATTTCTTCTGTGTCTCAATGCACTTGACCCTCTGTGATTATCTCCTCTATGCCTGAACTCTCCTTGAACTTAGAATAACCATCACACAAGTGGGATATGGCCATCTCCTTTGCATCTTATTCTAGCTCCAATTTGCTGCCTAATACAGCAATTACCTTGATCTATGGCTGAAGTCACCCTTTCATGTATTAGTATTGGAATCAGCACATTTACTGAAAGAAGCACCTGACTGTGACCCTGCTTTTGCTTTTTAATGTCCTGATTAATTTGAATAGTAATTAATTGACTTTCCAGGTCAGACATTTCAAGTGGACAATACCAGAACACACAAAACCAAAAAAAAACAAACACAAAAGACAAAAAAAATAAAATAAAAACACCCAAAAAACAAAACACAACCCAACCCCTGACGCTTAATCTTCTCATGTGGAAAAAGGAGTTTTGTGAGGGATGACAAGCCCATAATGTTCTCAGGTTCATCAGAAATCTAGTATATGCTGATTTATTAGGACACGAGAAAGTGAGAGGCCATAAGAGAATATACAATTATTTTAAAATTATTTAAAGAACATATTTGAAAATTTGAAACTTGTTTAAACAAAGAAAAAGAAAAAGATTTGAGATGTTCCAATATTTGCACAACAGAAACTAGAAAGACATTTAACCTGTTGAAATATAAAATTGTATATAAAAAAGAAAAGAAGTATATTTAATGTTTTACGTTAAAAAACGTTTTATGCACGTAATCGAATATTACAAGTAGTCATGTATATTTCTGTTCTACTGAACTACCAGCCATTAAAGCAGAAAGACCACAAACACAAAGAAAAAGAAAGAAAAAGAAAAAGATATCTTTGTCAGCTATGATGCTGAAAGAAAAGAGAAGCGTGTGCTAACCATGTCCTCATACTTGAAAGACAGTGAGAAATTAAAAAGAGAGAGACAAACACTGTGAGAGAGCATACAGATTCAGTTTCACCAGGAGATGAAAAAACAGATGGCCACCCTCAGCAAGACATGAACAGAGGAGATTTGAAAACATCTTGGGCCCCAGCAGCTAGTAGGTTCTCAGTCTGCAGAGCTTCCACAAGGGCAAGTAGAACAATCACACATAGTAGTTTTGCTGCATAAATAGCCTTTAGACAAAGGACCTAAAATCCAAAATGCAGTGTAGTACATATTTACATAGACTGGTGGTGTCGTGAACACGGCGGCTCTTCAAACATATTTATACTCAAACAAAAGATGTCAGATAAGATATGAGTTGAATAGAAAATAAGAAAACGAATGCAAGTTAGTGCTTGTAAGAAATACTTTCTGCTTTCATCTACCAACTCTCTGTTTTGACAGGAAGAGTAACTTTGGTTAACTGAGGTCACGTAAGGACACTTTAAATGCACTTTAAATGGACACTTTAACGCAGAAAAGCCTTTAAAGAGAACTTTAACAAAAGACGTATTGTAAATGTAAAGAAATAGCCGTTTTATAAAGCTGAACAGAATGAGTCTTTCTTCAGTGTCTGTGCTACATATTGCTGGGATGTTTAGACCATGTTTTACCAATCATAGCCTGCACCTCCAGGGGGAGGGATGAAATTCAGTGTCAGCAATAACACAAAGGACCTTGGTTTAACATTTCGCCCAAGCCATGTCCCCAATTACAGCCTAAAGCTTGCACTTGCTATTCTGGCAAGCTGCTTTAGTCCACAGACTGACAATCTCTCCTCCGGCAGTGCTTGACCATCTGAGACGCAATCTCACTAGCACGCACAACACACTCACACCCACACACACACTCACTCCCTCTCACAAGGGCTTATATTCATTCATGCTTTAATTGATAGTTGTTGTGGTGATTTTACTGATATTTGTCAACATAATCATCAGTTTTAAATTGAAAATTAATATGGATTTAACAAGAAATTACACGTGGGTCAGATCAAACATTCTTAGTATTATAAGATACTGCACAGAGCATTTCAAAATGAGTTCAGCTATATTCAAAGCAAGCACTGTCAAACACACATGCAAACATTTGCTTTGTCTCTTTTTTCGGCTCGCCAGTCCAGCAAATCTGCACACATAAACACCCACACATTTCTCCCTCTTTTTCCACAGCTCTTCACAAGCAAACTGTTCGAGCCTCTTGCCTGCCAGCCAGTCAAGATGGCCCCCCAACCCTGGAGCCAATCCCACGGTCTGGCACGCAGAAGAAAACCGCAGGCCAGCTGATCCTCTCCCCGGCTACCTTCATCTGCTCCTTTGGAAACTTTTGGACATGCATGAATTTTCGAGAGCTTCATGTTCTACTGGGCCGGAGCATTTTGGGAAGGAAGGAATGGGGAGAAAGCCCTTGAGTCATATACAGGCTTCAGAAATCTGTTACTTGATAACCCTGCTACAACAGATCAGTGCTTGTACAAAAGGCAGAAGCTATGGCTTGAAATGAGGGAAAAGGCCACGGCTAAGCAGCGTTTGGCATCTATCACAGTTTTATACAAATAACTGATTATAAATTAATAAAAAAAAAATAATAAACAAATATTATTGTCTGTCGCAGACCGCGGTTGGAGATTTCACGCGATTTAGCCCCAGTCGGCATGGCGAACGTGGCCCCGGCAAGATGTTATTGCGACTGTAAACAATCCTGCTCATGCGAGCTCATGTTAAACAGCTAAGCATCTTATTAGCAAATTGTTTTTTACTTCTATTTAAGATTCTTTTAGTAGAGATTCACACATGGAAGTGTCATGCTCATCCCTCTACCTCATTTGCAGCCTTGCTACCTCACGGCTAGCACGCTAATGACTGAAACCACCAACCTCCCCTTCCTAGAAAGAGGAATAACTGACTGTGTGCAAATAGATTATGATGAACTGCTTGAACCGCAATTAAGGCAGAAGGAAGGGAAGGAGACGACAGCAGTTTAGACAACAATTTGGGCGACTGCAGCTGCAGCTGCTCTGCGGTTTAATGCAGTAATTGATAGACTCTGCCCGTCACTAGAGGGATCAGAATGAAAACTTAAATTACCATCATTAGGGCTCTCCTAATTGCTGCATCCCATGCAAAGCCTGTTTTTGTTTGTTATTATAAAATGACTCTTCTGTTATCTAATTTGTTCAGGCAGAGCTTCCCTTCCTTTGATACGGAAACAAATTAGAATTTGGATTTGGCGCTCAATGGTAAATCCAGACAGGGACCGCTTTCTGAATCGTGGTCATAATATGAACATAATCACCGCTAAGCATTATTTCATTAAACAGGTGCAGTGATTATGCATCTTAAAGTGTTTGTTTGCAAATTTGCATCAATCAAATGGATCCATTGAGAGCATCTTGATCTATTTACTGATTATACGATTGCAAACTCAATGGAGGCATAATCATCAGTATATTCTCACGTGCAATGAAACATCTCATTATTCTAGGATTGTTACGATACGTTGAATATCGTGGGTATGATTGGATTTCTAGCGCTGTATATAAATCCATTCATTCAAGGGCATGTCAGTGTGATTTCTTTGTATGTGTGTGTGTGGCCAGTGTTTCTCATTGCCCCCAGCACTGTCTCATTAAGAGGTCAAATTTAAAGTACAAAGGTAAAAAAAAAAAATGCTGAGACCACACATTGGTGTAATGCACTCACTGAGACTGACAAGGTCTCTGAGTGCTGGGAAGATCTTTGCCCTTGTACTGAATCCCCATTCCCCACGAACCAACGCGCACCAGCCTCACCGAATCATCCAGATGAAAAACTGGAGAGCAACACAAAGGATAAATCGTATTGTGCCTCTAAGCAAAATAGTACATGTACATCCACCAGCGACATTCAGAGATCAGTGCCAATAATCAAGTATTAATGATTACTAAATGTGCATATGCTGGAGTTGGGTAATTGGAAGGTTAATCGATGGGCGACGTCGGTAGAGTCACATTTATCAGTTTCTATTTATCTCTTCTGGGGAGGTGGCAGGTTTACAGTAAATACCTTCTGTCCCCCTAATTTCCTAATGATGGGTATAATGAAGGAGAATGGAGCAGCCATTAGCAGGGACAGGCTCTGTGCATCACTCTGTCAGCTCTGTCTCTCCGAGGCCCACAATGAGAAGTGATGGGACCCAGCTACTCAAAAACCCACCCAACGGATAATCATCCACATAAAGCTACATAGCTCTGAAATACAAAGCTTAGTCACTTGATGAAAGCTGGGTGATAAACTTTACTCTCTTGACATGCATCTACCGTAATTAAACAAACGTTAGTCCGTTCCTCTCATTTAATTGATTGAGCTGCATTCCAAGAGACCTCGTATTTAGTCCAACAGCACTAGAACATTCCATGGTTTGTATCATTCCATTCCAACCCCATTCATTCAATTGATTAGTTGACGAAAATTGACAAAAACACATATTCATTCAGGAAAAAAATGCCACTATGCTATGCCCAAACACACAACCAAACTTTGTTTAGAATTTGGATTTGCTCCTTAATCCAGATGGGGCTATAATATGAATATAATTACAGCTAAAGCATTATTTCATGAAACAGGTATGGCAATTATGCGTCTTGTAGTGTTTGTCTGCAAATTTGCATCAGTCAAAATGAAACAATTTACACTGTAATTGTAAAATTAATCAAATATGTTTCTATAATGTATAAGTTACTCAATGTGAACTTCAGCTTTAACATCAAAAATATTAACATTAACGTAAAGTATCACACTCAGTTATGCATTTGGCAAGAGCATTATACAGCTGGTTACAGTGTATTATTTCCCTTTCTTTTCTTTTTTTCCTGGACGCTGGATCTGCTGACATCTCTATAACCTTCTCTCTCTCTCACACACACTCTCTCTCTGCCTCGCTCACTCTTTTTTTGCATACAGTACTGATCACTTTTTCCTCCCTTCTCTATTTCTGTCTGGTGCTCTCTTTAATTAGTAGTCAGCACTACATGTACTGCTTCCAGTCTTGCAGAACATGTTACAATTAGAGTTAATAGGAATTCAGTTCTCTTTTTCCAGATTGGCAATTTGATGGATCCATATCAGAGACCTTCCTTTGCTTAGCATTTACATTTATGCATTTTTGGCAGACAACTTTTTAATCCAAGTGACTAACCGATCAGTTTTTGAGCTTTACCTGCTGGATCAAACCCATGACTTTGCTGTTGCAAGTGCCATGCTCTACTGTTTGAGGTTTATGTAGTAGCTCTTAACAACATGAAAAAAGTATATATATAATTGTATTACATATGAATGAATAAACAAAACGCTAAGCATATGTATTTCCTCAATGTAATGACATGATGTCTTGGAAGCCTGTCTGAAACAAAAACTCTGACTAGGCAACAGTTTCAGATAAAACTGCTGTGCCACGTGTGCTTTCGGTTATAAATATAAATATATATGACATCTGTCCTAACTGATCTGCTGAGTACTATCCATAATGGGGTTACCGCTTATTGCTTGTATGTTTATTTTGCACACTGCAAGCAACTGGTTTACAGAAGCTTTTGTAAGGTTGATGTTGTACATTGTCAATTAAATTTTTTTTTCTTCAGCGAAATACCGCTTTAAAATATTGGTGCTTGAGGTGCTATCCCCCAGTGTTTATTTGCAGCTGGAAGGCTGTATAAATACTATTAATTGTGATAACACAAAGAAGAGTGCATGGGGATTTAATTCTCTATAAGCTTGATATGCATGTTTTCAGAACTAGTCCTACACTACCCGCCACAGCAAACCATGTCTAAACGCCACACGAGAGCATGTTCTATGAATGTTGCTTTTGGCAAAATGTGACTGTTGACACTGTGAAGCTGTCATGATGATTTTCTTCCCATCCATCGGCCTCGCGTAGGTCTTGCACCTGACCGTTTTGACCAGCTGTGATTGACACTTCAGCCTCCTGGAAACACCTAGGGATCATGGCACCTCGTGCCATGAAGATGAAGATAGCTAGTGAGAAACTGTAGCTTTAATCCTCAGGCCTTGGCTCAGCCTACAAGATCTGTCTCAGACTGGGCTCTGTCTTGTCAGTGCAGTAACGAGATCCTGAGTGACTTAAGTCCTCTGGTGATGTCAGACCTGAAGCTAGAGAACTGTGTCTTACTGATTGTCTCAGTGATCTTTGGCCACCGTGGCAGAACTTCAACATTCTGCTGAGAGACAAACAGAAGACTAGAGTTGATGTATTCAACAGTCTCCAGCTTTCTTTAGCTCATTACTTATTCTGTTATATGTAGGAGCTCATTTTCTCTTTGTTATGAGTCATATTTTGGGTTGTCATATACAGTAATTCTTTTTCATTATCCACACTGAAAAAAGTCCTTTAAATTTACTCACCCTCATGTCGTTCCAAACCCATAAGACTTTCGTTCATTTTCGTACACAATTAAGATTAGTTTTGCGAAACTGAGAGCTTTCTGACCCTGCATAGACAGCAACGGAACTACCACATTAAAGGCCCAGAAAGGCAGTAAGGACATCATTAAAATAGTCCATGTGACATCAATGATTAAACATTCATTTTATGAAATTACGAGAATACTTGTGCACAAAGAAAAAAATTAAAATAAATAAATAATTTATTCTCTTCTTTTCTCAGTGTAGTACATAATGTGGGATTTAGTGGATATGAAAAGGATGTACTTTACAGCACAACAAAGTCTGTAAACATAAAGCAATTACAAGTTTAAAAGCATATTTTTAAAAGCTCAAAGCTTGATGATATGAATGAGGAAATTTAATGATCTGTTTACTCTTGTCTTACAGATGTTCACAGTGTCGCACTGACTTTTGATTTAGTGAGCACTCTCCCACTCACAGAGGCACATGCATCTTACTTTAATCAAGAACGTCCTTTCCATTCTCCCACCCCATCCTCCTCATCTCAGCAACGCTCACTCTGTTTTTCCCTACAACTCAAATTAACTGCAGAAATATAATCAGTTTTCTGACAGATTATAAACTTTATGGGTGATGGGTTAGTCTGAAAAATTGAGCATTCAAAGCAAAGCAAAGCTCAATAGACCTTGTAAACGCTCTTCGTGAGAGGGATCCAATATATGTTAAAATAGTCAGATACTCTCATGAGGGGAAACTAAGGAATCGTTTAATGCAAGATTTCTGCTCTCTGAACCCAACCCTTGTATGTCTTTATTGGGAGTGCTGCTTGAGCGGTAAATCGAGTGATATGAATTTATTCTCCAGCAAAAGGCTCCAGCTCAGTGAATTTTCGGTAGCATCATATGGTTGGTTACATTATGTTGTGTGTACAAATGAGTACAGCTTACAGATCGAATAAAGAATATGTGTTTTCTAACCAACTCAAATAAAGCTCTCAGATTCAGGCAACAGGATATTAATGGGAAGGACTATTATGACTGCAAAGGGGTGTATTAGTGTGATGACAAAACGAACACCTCATTGTTAGTTTCCTTGCATTTTGGCTGCAAACTGATTTATTTAGCATATATTTATAATTACAAATTACATTTAAAAGCTAGACGGAGTAGCAAGAAAACAAGTCTAAAACTAAAACATATTAATCTAAACCCAAAAACTGCAATGTTATATTTGTATGTAGCTTCGGTGAGTCCGTGGTTCTGAACAGCCGTCACCAGAGGGCTTGAAGACACAGGTTCCACAGATTAAGTCGAGGGAGTTCTCTTGACCTTTCCATCAAATGCCACGCAGTTTGAGGTGTACAAGCATAATTAAACGCCATAGTTTAGCCGCCGTCTTATCTTTGCGTGATAATCGTGCACCCCATCACTGCTGTTCATTAGCTAAGTTTAAGATGTTGGGGCCATAGGTTAATGACAGCGACCACCGAGGCCTGAATAATATTGTTTATCTTCTCCTTAGCTTTTTTCCATGCTGCATGTTCACAACTGTTGCTGTTGCTTCTGACAACATCGGTAATGAGGAGATGTTGACATTGGGTTTTGTTAGTTGTGTACATTGTCAGGAAAATTAAGCTCTCTCCAGGCTAACGTAGCTCGCGATTCGCAGTGACATTTAGCCATTAGCTCCATGCTGAATTGGACAAACGAACAAAAGCAGAAGCACAAAACGCAAATCATATCCAATTAAGCGAGGCATGAAACGGTGAACCTAGCGGAAGATTTCAGGCAGGCACGGGAAAGTCGCTCTGACAGAACGGGCCATTTAGACTACTGATTACGGCTAACGACCCTTGCTTTAAGTCAGAATTAGCTGCTTTACCCAAGCGCCCCCCCCCCCACCCAGTCCATCAGACCCCACCATTATTAGACCGTATCTCGAAAGTAATTTTGTTCCATATATTTCATGACTATAATGTGAAAAGCTAGCTATGTTCATCAATAACATATTTTGTCTAATTTAATTGTAAATCTGCCTTGTTGAAATAATTTGAAAAGAGTTCAGATTGTACATAGGAAAAATCTTTTCTTTTTTTTTGAAATGGGACTTTTCCCCCTTATTTTTGGTCTTAATAGGGTTTATTTACTCAACCTCATGTCGTTCCAACTCTGTATGTTTTACTTCTATTGCACATAATAAAGATATTTTTAAGAATGTTGATAACCAAACTGTTTTGATTACCATTGACTTCCACTGTAATTTTGTCCATACAAAGGTAGTCAATGGGAACCGAAGCTGCCTGTTTACCAAACTGTGACAGCAGAAATTGTTTGATTCTTTATTTTCTGCAGAAAAGAAAAAAAGACGAAGTAATGCTACAGAGAAACATGAGGGTGAGTAAATGATTGAATATATTTGCATGTCAATGAAAAAAAATGTTTGGCTGAACTATCCCTTTGAGAAAGTTGTTTGAAAAAAAAAAATTATTTGATCAAATGCTCATTAAAGGTGGATTCAAGTCACTTTTGATGCATTTTATAAATTAATCAATATAAAAAAGAACTAAAATGAGTGACACATCAGTATTATCAATCACCTTTCTATTAATTGTAATACAGACAGTGCTGCTATCAATAATTGCCTTAATATCATTGACAGAGACCAACTCAGCCAGCATTTTAAGTGGCCATGCAATCATCTCCCTCCATAAAGTAAAGTATCAGTAAAAAAAATATTCCAATAACAGTTCAGTACAATCCATATACTGACAGTTTAAACTCTGAAAAATGTGTGTGGTGCTTCTTTAACTGGTCCCCTGAGCTTGTGCACGTTTCAGGGGGTAAAGCAGCTGAGACCTCTCCCCCAGATGCTCCGATGTGACTCTGTCTGTGTGTGTTTATGGAGTAGAAGAGCCGAGATTGCCTGTGACAGTGGCGAAATGAGACTAACAAACAGTCTAATGAGGATGTGCCAGCAACACGCCTCCATTTGTGCATGGGTGTGCTGAGAGGGTATGGCCTCCCTTCTGCAATAATCCATTTAATGGGACTGTGAGCATAGAGCTGCTCAGGGTTGGTGTCATCATGGAAGGGTGTGAGGTTGTAGAGAATCCAACAAGCCTTATAGTGACCCAAAAATGAAAAGTCTCCAGCATCCCCATGACCCAACATAGGGACAAGAGGTTTTGAAAATGGATTTACTTGCCCTCATGTCATTCCAAACCTGTTCGACTTACTTTCTTGTGTGGAACACAAATAAAGATGTTGTAAAGTATTTTTGTCTGTTTGTGTCCAATGAAAGTCAATGGGGTCCAAAACAACATTAGAACACTTTTCATTGCATAGTTTTCAAAACTCCTTCTTTTTGATTCCATAGGAGAAAGAAAGTCATACAGGTTTGGAATGATGAGCTAATGATGACAGAATTTACATTTTTGGGGTAAACGCTCCCTTTAAGTGCCAGGTAAAGAAGTTGATAAAGGTCAACCAGAGCTTCCTGAAGAGCAGCAGCAAGTCATATGTTTCTGTAATAACTTTAGCAAAAAAACAAACAAAAAACAAAACAAGACATAATCTTGGTAGTGACTTTATGATTCCAAGCTCTAAAGATGACTTTACACAGCTGTGACAACTATGAACACTCTTCCCAATCACAATGCAACAGAGACTAAATGTACTCTGCCAGGATGGCCTTGTTTGAAGAGACACCCTCTTATTTTGGAAGGACCCTTTATCTCTCTTACTCGTTCTCCTTCACTCTTTCTCTCTCCCTGTCTCTCATTCTCTTGCCCTCCCTTTCTCCCATTCTCCTGGCAGGCTGGCCAGCCATAAGGTGGGGTGGTGCCTGAGGATAATGGCAGCAGAAGGCAGAGGAAGCGGACATCTGGCAAATGCTGCCCCAATATGTTTCTATGAAAGAGGCAAGGAATTTTCAGAAGACACGACGCTTACCCGAACGACACGCTCGGCGGCAAAAAGAGGAAGATTAAAAATAAAATTAGTTAACATCTTGCCCGTTTCACCCTGCGATGCACATTTCAGTGTGCAAGAACTGATTGCAGCTGCCATTTACATTACAAAAACGTAGCGGGAGAATGTGTATCGCTAATTAGGAGAAATCATGTGTTGTCTCCTAAAGCTAATTCAGTAAGCACAGATGTGGTCCAGAATTATTTAACCCACTCTCTAGATTTCTGTCTTCCCCGTCACGGTGGCAAACTCACTTGCTGTGTTTCTTTCTTTTTTTTCATTCTTTTTTTTTTTTTAGAGGATATCATTCTTTGAAATGCAAGTGCCCCCCCCACGCTCCCCCCCCACCCCGCCCCACGTCGTCCACTCATGTTAGTGCGAATGAGGTGTAAAATAATGTACATCAATGACAGAGAGTTTTTATTTCTAGGGGGCAAAAAATCTGCTCCTATCTTGCCTACATTGTTGAGAAACAGAACCACTCTTCTGCTGGCGCTAGGTTTAGAATGAATGCTTGTTAAGAACAAGAAACTTCAGAGGTAGAAATTGTCTGCTACTGTCTTGATGCCCACTACACATAGAAACACTACAAGAGGGAAGGGCGTTGAATTAAGCTCAGCTGTGCATCAAAATTAACGCCGTTTCCATGTAACGAATGTGATTTTTATGTGCTGGCAATTATATTGGTTTTTCCGTAATGACTGTAAAGAGTAAATAACTAATATATAACTAATAATAAAACTAATAAAACTGTTCTTTAAAAGCTGACTTTGAATCAGAGTAGAATTTGAATTTGAATCAGAGAACAGTGACTATAGGCCTATTGTATAAATATAAATTATAAAAAATATGTAAATATATAAAATATATACATGTATATAAAAAATAAGGTTTATTGAACACAATTTATTTTTATGAAACACCCATAATTAGAGTATTATTATTCTAACATTGATAATGTTATGATAAATGTTATAATAATGATTATACATTTCAGCTATATAGTGTTTAAGAAAATAGTGTTTAAAAAAAAAAGAAAATGTAAAACAAACGGCCATTAATATTGTTTGCTTCAAGACTGGTGATAAATCATAAGATAAATAAAGTGCATTTTTTTAGTTGATAATGTTTTTTTTTCTTTTACTTTTAGTATAATAGCTTGGCAATATAAAACTATTTAATCTTCAAAATAAAAAAATGTTGGTTATACAATATCATGCTCACGTTTTTTTTGTTTTTTTTCTCACAATCTTTGGTTACACTTTATGGTAGTCCACTTTAGACATTCTACTAACTAAGTAACTTTGTAACTACATGTCAAATACATGTAAACTAATTCTCATTAATTTGCAAATACATGTCTACTAACTCTCAGAGTAGACCGTTCGGGTAGGTTTAGGGTTAGTAGAATGTTGACAAAGAAAGAGTTAGAAGATATTAAACAGACAGTCTACTAATACTCTACTAACACTCTCGTTGACATGTAGTGCAAATTGCTTACGTAATAGAATGTCTAAAGTGGACTATCGAAATAAAGTGTTACCCAATCTTTTTAGACATGCAAATATATAACTTCCTTTATATTTTAGAAAGGGGGTTCCTTGAAAGGGATCCCGCATCATTGGGGCACTACTTGGGATCAAGAAGTTAAAAACATTGAGACAGCAGTAACAATAAAAGGTATAATCCTTCAAAATGCTAATACATTTTAAAGGAGTACAAACCTGAGATCTTCTGTATAGTGCGTAAATAGGGTCCAAAAACAAGGAATAACAGCAAAGGAAGAAATGCACTCAATGTAGACCAACAAGTGATATTCACACATTCCAAACCGCAGCTCATGCCATGAATCACATACTGAATATCTGTTTTTCTCAAAAGAAACTGTCTCGTGAGAAAAATCAAAGTCCTCAACTAAAGCTTTACCCTAGTTATGTTCTGGCCTTACATTTTTCATCTTACTTAGTGGGGCAATGTCAACATGCTAAACACGTGGGACTGTCAAAGAGTCTCTTGTTCTCATTACGCATGTTGTGAATGTTCTTCGACCAACAGGCTTCCAGTTCAGAAGGCACAGCTCATGTGCTTGTTATAAGCTTGAGTAGAGGCAATACGGATGTGTGGACATGGTCACACATCAGCAGACGGAGATGAGTGCAGTGGAGAATGAGTGGGCTTTGTGTGACTGGCGGCTCTGCCAGTGAGCTCTGTCTTTGTTTGAGATAGATGGTCTAAGAAAACTGAGGAAGTTTGAACATGGAGAAGATTGATGGCGTGAAGCAAAGAAACCACAGTGTCCCTCTTTGTTGAATATTTAATATTGAGAGTAATCATACACTGAAAAAATTATACTAATTTATTTTTTAAGGTAAGTGGTTGCAAACAATTTATTTTAGCTACATTTAAATAAAAAAATGTTGAAAGTTAGTCAACTAAATTTATTTATTTAAATGTAGCTAAAATGTATTGTTTGCAACCACTTACCTTAAACATTTTTTGTAAATTCAATGAATCTTTTTTTCAGTGTAGATAGTATAAATGTCAAAAATTTGAATATTAACAAAATTAATAAATTTTTCTGTTTGATACTTTAAAATGTGGACAAGACAATGGTAATAATCTAAACAGACATCTAACCACTTTTAAAGCGGGTGTTAGAAAACGTTTTTCATGCACATGGCTTGAAGGCACCATTGTTGTTTATTGAAAGTAACATTTTTGCTTAGTGCAGTAATGAAGCATATCAACAACAGAACTTTGTCAGTAGCTACTCGAAAGTCTTTTTTGAGCAATTTATTTGGAGCATCCATAAAATAAATGCTGATGAATGTCAGAAATATTATGCTCATAAAATATTCTATTATATTTACTTTTTGCCTTACATTCATGTTGCATGTCTTCTGTTTCTGCAATGCCGCCAGTTTTGAATTTGCCATGAGCATTTAACTCATTTTGTTTCCATTACCTCTTATATGGTTAGTGATAATGTGAGGAAAAACAAAAAGCATATTTGTCCACTACCGTTTTGAAATTAAAATGCTCCCCCGTTATTATTATTTAGAAATACATGGTTACTTGTGGTCAATGGGCAAACGCTTTTTGCTATTATAATGATGTAGTTCCAATATCAGGCTTATCAGCCACCAGGAGCTAATGGGATGATGCTAACAAGCCAATTCCTGATGCCTGGTCTCTCAGACAACACACCCACAAGCCATTGACTGACCATCTAAAATCAAACCGGACTCTGGTTGGCTGCTCCACATGTCAAGCAAATGGTCTCTTCTAAGTGGGCAGTTCTTAGGCCACAATAAAACAATATGCTTTTACACATATAGTTGAAGTCCCAGCAAGCAATAGCCGTCATTTCAAAGTCTCGGTTAACTATAGACCCGATATAGTCCGACTATGTGTAACCCACTTCTAGCCCAAATAACCTTGAATTTGGTTTCATGTCGTTTTTGGCAAAATAACTTGTGAGATGTATGATATTCCATCATGTAAGCAAAGTCAACGGCGTTTACAGGGTGTTTGGTTTCATTTCTTTGACATGTTCAATACGTAGCCTGTGCGTAGCCACGATTTAGCTCGTAGTCAGAGCGGCTATCTGTAGCCCACTAATAGTCAAACTTGATTCACTGTAGTTTTTGGCCAGGCAGCGCATGAGATGGTTGATATCCCATCATGTTCGCAGTGTCTATATTATCTACAAAGATATAAGTGTAATTTCATGACATGGTCTATATGTAGCCACGATTTCGCTCTAAATTGGACGGGCTATGTGTAGTCTGCTTTTAGCCCACCTGGCGAAATCGAGGCAATCTGTGGTCTAATTTTAACGGCTTGGCTATAGCCCTATACCAGTAACCAGACCAGCGATGAGCATAGCCAAAATAGCCTTAAAATTGTTCAAATGCAAGTAAACTTTTGAATCATTTAAATTAGCATTATTTTATATTTTATTTAATTATTTTACAGCATTATTAAATATAGCATTATTTATTATGCCAAAAATAATGCTAATATAAATGTTTCAAAAGTTTACTTGCATTTAATAATATGATGTCATGCATCCCACAAGCTGTTATGTTACATTCATTCACATTATATGATATTATTGATAGTAGGCTGTCTTTCATTTTATAAATAAAAATGCAATTACAATTCCCAACCGCTAGATGGCAATTGTAGCCCTACTGAGACATGACTACTGGCAACGTTAGAGATCAGTGTTGTGTTTTGAATTTTTTTTTACATGAGAGAGCACTAAGTTTACCTGTCGGAAAGCAGAGGGCAAACGATAAAGGACATTCCTTCTTGGTCTTGTAAGTATCTGTGTTTTCGTTTTAACGTGTTCATTATTTATCTATATTATTTATCATGTTTAGGAACCGTGACATTTTAATGAAGGGAGCAGATCGTAGTTGATAGAGACCCGTGACTAGCCCACGGTTCAGCACACATGTGTTCAGAGGATTAATTGCAAAACTGAATAGAGTAAAAGTTTTATCATTTTATCGTTTACAAACTCAAGCGATTTTAAAACATGCAATAAGAGGCGAAAGAGCAAACAACAGAAAAAACCCAGCTTTGACAAAGATTAATCCATATTAATTTATACAGTGAACACACTCAGAAGAATTGGAGAAACTGAGGAGGAGTTTCAACATCTGGAAAAGATCCGGGCAGCAATGGTAAAAAAAAAAAAAAAAACCTTTCCAAAACAACATTTCCTCACTAAAGCTCTCATCTTTGACAAAGTCCATCATATATTTTAATTATTATATTGAATTTATTACTGAACAATGGCTTGTTAGATACAGAGAGAGCATGAGCTAATTGAATAGAATATCTTTGTCATTGTACAAGCAACGTTACAATAAGATTTATTTTGAAACTTCCAAATTGATAGTAAAGCTTAAGAATACAAATAATAAGTGCAAATAGCTCAGATGTGCAATGCAGCATTAAAACATAAACAGTACAAACAGAAAACATAATGTAATAAAACGGTAGGGGGAATTTATCATTCCATGTACATTTGAGGTTAATGTGTGTACTGGGCTACTTTTTAGTTACAGCAGCTATCACTGTGTTGTTATGAAGTCAGTTGTGCCAGACAATTTTGGAGGCAGAGACAGATTGTGGGGGCACTAATAGAGAAAAACTTAAATTGTTGGAATAAAGAGTTTTAAAGGGTTAGTGATGGAAAACTTGCAGGTCAATGGGCATCAGTGTTTAAGGTTGGTAAACACGTGTACACGGACACATATAATACTACCCGCCTGACATTGGCATGTGTTATTCAGGTGTCAAAGTTGTGCAGAGTTGAAGGAAGAAACCTCAAAGACAGTGCCAGAAGGATGCTGGACAGGTAAAACCTACAAATCTTACCACATTAATCAAACATTGTGGTGTCAATACTCAAAAAGTTACAACGCAAATCAGAAATTTTAAAAAGAATTCCTTTACTGGTCATTTTGAAATGCCAAACTTTGTCCGCAATTGTTAACCACCTCAATCTGTATTATATTTTAGGGTTTTAAAAAAATTCCACATGAAGGGGGGTGGTCCGCTGCAGAAAGAGGCATTTGAAAAGACTGCACTGTTGTCGGTCATCAGAGGTACGTGTATAAAAGACACAACATTTAGCAGAGAGCTCTCTTTTTTAACACACTGAATGGTGATACACTATATATCTCGTTTTTGTTTTTAGTTGGCATCCAAGCAAAAGAGAATGACTCCCTGACACAATTAGTGTAATTAAAGTAAATTAAATTAAATTAAAGCTTTTCTTGTGCTTTTTTTTTTTTTTTTTTATTTGGCAGATGCTGTGATGACCAACTTCCCGGCAGCAACAGAGTTGGACTTGAGGAATGCAGTTGGGAGGCATTTTAAACAAGAAATAAAACCAATAATTAATAATTTCCTTTAAGTTCACTGGTGGTTGTTTTATTTGTTAAAAGTAAACCAACAAAAGGGTTCATCTTTTTTTATGTTGTCATTTATCCGTAATGTTTTAATGTTAAGTGTGATAACATGCTCTTGATTTGTATTATATTTTTTTTCTTTTAAATATCTTGTTATTTAAAATATTTTTTTTTTTGTATATTTTTATTATCTTAAGTTGTTAAAAATTCCAGATTTTTTTATCATAATATTTATATTTAAGTGTATTGTATTTATAAAATTTATTTTGTCATTAATTCTTTTGTATTTTTATCATTTTCTATTGTCTTAAGTTGTCCAAGTTGTTAAAAATTTATTTTTTCTTAATAAAAGCTGTATGTATGGATTGCCATTTTGTTGTCTATTAGATGTATTTAATAGCGGTCTATTTGATGACTAGTCTATTCTTGGGCTATGATTTGACATCTATTAGATTTTCACTGACAGCCCAAATTTAGCCTCGTTTTAGCCTAGACGTCTAGGCTAGTTAACGTCTTTTTTAAACGCCCAAAATGCTGCTGGGGTTGGCTACACAGGTCCAGTGTCAATCTATTCACTTAATCAATTAAAGGGATTTATACTACTTACACAATACATATGCTGTCCAGTTATCAAAAAATATTTTGCATTATCATCTATCTATCTATCTATCTATCTATCTAATTTTTTTTTTGAGTAAATGTCCTACATAGTATATTTATACAGTATTTTCATACCAAATGTGACAAACCACAGGTACACTGAGCTCCTTTTCCATTGTTGCATATGTTCTTGTGTATTTTTTATGCTAAAAGGGAAACACTCATACTGTATATAGACATTCTCTGTGTAATCCTGCATCCAGCATATATTTTCTGACAAATGCTATGAGCTAGCCAGCACACTCTGGAGCTCCACATCTGTTTAGTCTCATTACTATGCGTAGTGCCCAGAGCTACACATTCCCCAGTCACCCAAAGACTCAGATTGAGGCTAGGCTAGCCAGCACTGACAGCTTACATTCCCTCTTACTGGTTTAGTCTGAGCCATCGGGCTAATCCCTCTAGCAACAGCTGTCCTTTAGCATCATAGATGCTAACTTCCCTTTTGACAAAAACAAAACAGGATCATCAGTGTCAACAATGATTTACCAACAGCCATGGCTAACATCTTCTAACTTTTCATATCCCCGACCACTTCAGGCTGATACTTTAAATCAACAAAAGCCACAGTGCACTCATATGTATGCTAATAGCGTTTTTGTTCCTCCGCGCCAATGTTCCTCTTGATCGGCGCACAAGAGGAAGAGAGAATGGGAAACGATGCAGATGAGGCATGAGGGGAGAAAAGAAAAGAAATCTGTTAATTAATACATCCCGGCTAAAAAGTGTTGGGAGGATTATCTGAAAGGGCCTGAAGAGTCATCGACGAGCACCGGAACACCTTCTGAGAGTCGAAAGTGCTGTGTATGGCCAATCCACAGTCTTCTTCATCCACTTAATGCATCTATCACAAAGCGCTCGAGAGCCGCCCGGGCTGTGAAGGGCTGGAACTCATGAAGTGACCTCTGTGGCCTACATCTACACCAACACATCAGTGCTCAGCTAAGTTCAACAGCCACTCCGAAAAGCTGGCTGGCTGAAAGAAGGCACTAATTAGGGTGGGGAACATGGATGACAGAGTCCCTCAAGAGCTGGCACACAGTATGAGTGTATACTGAACCTTGTCATGTAGGTCAGTTTGAAGCTTTTAGCAAAGCCATGCATATTAATGGGCCTTTCCCCTTTCTTTCTCTTACACATGATCACAGGAGGCTGAATCCCCTGAATTATGGCCAGGGGATAAATTAACTGTTGACTGTTTCTAAAAACATATGCATTGTAAATTGAGATCACTGCTAGGTGTAGCATTCCTAGGCTACTCCATTGGTCCATATGGTTGAATTGTGAAGAAATAGCCATGAATCAATGAATTAAACCGCTGGATTTTATTTTTTATTTTTTATTTTTTTAGTGGATGTTTAGCCATTTTACACAGGTGCTTATGATCCACTAATGTTTGACAACCACAAGCTGTCCAAAAATTATTAATATCTAAATACTATCAAATTGTTTAGGGGTCAGTAAAATATTATTTTAAAAGAAAGTGATATTATTAATTAACTGTTCAAAAGTGACAGTAAAGACATTCATAAGGTTACAAAAGTTTTCTATTTCAAACAAATGCTGTTCTTATAAACATTCTTTTCATCAAAGAATCCTGAAAAAAATTTCCACAAAAATATTAAGCAGCACAAATATTTCCAACACTGATGATAAGAAGAAATGTTACTTGAGCATTAAAACAGCATATTAGAATGATTTGTGAAGAATCCTGTGACACTGAAGACTGGAGTAGCTGCTGAAAATTCAGCTTTACCATCACAATATTAAATTACATTTTAAATTATATTAACATAAAAAATAGATTTTATTATGGAATCTCACAATTGTTTTTAAGGTATTTTTGATAAAAGAAATAATACATTTGAGCATTTAAAAATTTTTACCAACCAAACGTTAGCAAAAGTATACTGTATACACAAGTCAATTTTTTTGAACATTAGATTTTTCATGTTTTTTTAAAGGGGTCATATGATGCAATTTCAGTTTTTCCTCTCTCTTTGGAGTGTTACAAGCACTTTGGTGCGTAAAGAAGATCTGTAAAGTTTCAAAGACTAAAGTCTCAAATCAAAAGGAGAATTCTTTATAAAAGTTAAGAGTCAGCCACATTTCTACCTAAAATGGCTCGTTCTAACACACCACCACATATCTACGTCACTATGTGGGAAGATTTGCATAACGCCGACCCAAATGTTCACACAAAGAAAGAAAACGTAACTTTTATTCTCGCTGTAGTACTGTTGCCGCTGCCGCCATGTCGTGAAGGAGCTGTGTGTTTCGTTGTAAAAGCGAAAATACTACTTTGTTTGCCTTCCAAAAGAGGACGATATCTGCTTTTTAATGCCTAGAGCTGATCCGTGCTGCTCGCAGAGGAAATACATCAACTTTGCGCTGTAGATCACCGGATCGGCTTTCACCGTGGACGAAGCGGGGCCCAGCCCGGGGTTCATCACATGGGTTTATAATTTGTAATTATGTCCCCACTGGATGCAATGGATGCCTCGTTTATAATGGGTTTTCCTGTTTTTGAATCATCGCTCCGGCCTGGCAGGGCATCACAATATGGTAAGGGGCACAACATTTCTGTCACACGCTTGAGGTATGCGGCCAATCACAACACACTGGATAGCAAGCCAATCACAGCACACCTCGCTTTTCAAAACGATGAGCTTTGTAAAAAATCTATGCCGTTCGAAAGGTGGGGCAGAGAGGAGAAAGTCTAGGTACTTGTTGTAACCCTCGTTCCGAAGGAGGGAACGGAGCGTTACGTCAGTGAGCCGAAGGGGATCTCGCCCGAGAGCCCAGTCACCTTCGAGTGTAAACTAAACAAGCAATGACAGTTGGCGTGCGTGTGTCGCCACGCACACCCTGCCCCGCAGCGCAGGTATAAAAGGACAGCGCGTTCAAACGCACATCAGCTTTTCGCTTCGGAGCCGAGACTACGTGCCCCGGCCGTACGAGGTGGTACAGCAACCGTGGCGACGGGACGTGACTTCTCCGTTCCCTCCTTCAGGGAACGATGGTTACACAAGTAACCTAGACGTTCCTTTTCAGTCAGTCACGTTCAACGTTACGTCAGTGACTGACGAATTGGGATCCGTATGGAAAACGCCACTATTGCTGACCCCCTCCAGTGCCCTGCGGAAGCCGGCAAGTCCCCCCACACCAGCTGGAGCGGAAGATAGGACAGCGGCTAGGCAAAGGTGTCCGCCACTGCTGTTCCATACAATGGTACATTGGATAACACTGGGAAAGCGTACCCAGTTGGGCCGCTACGGAAGCCACATCCCGCACATAGAAGGTATCATGTGGAATTACACATATGGACTGGCCGAGGGCAGTACTACATATGGAAGTCCCAGCGGTAGACTCAACCCGCCTGGAGTGAGACGACTACACAACAGAGATGGACAGAGACGACTGCCAGGGAAAGACACGGGCTCACCGTGAGGGGAGCCGTACCGTGGAATAATACACATGTGGGATCACCCGAAGGGGGAATCACTACACAGGGGCACCTAGCCCAGCACAAGGGCTGACCTTGGGCATGCACACGAGTGCTGAGCCTGGCGTCTGGCGCTCCGCTATGCCTGACCGCCGAGGGTGCGGGAGGAGCTCCACCAGGGTTCGCCATGGGGAACGGAATGAGGAGCACAAGAGCGCACGTATCCAGTCCGTAGAGGGGAATGGCGCAGCAAGCGTGATCGACACCGAGCAGGTCCGGTGTTACTGCCTACCTGAGGCGAGTACACGAGAGGACACGGGCTCTACACGGAGATTATAGAATCTCGCAAACGTGTTAGGCGTCGCCCAGCCGGCAGCTCTAAAGATGTCTGCTATCGAGGCACCCCACGTCAATGCCCAAGAAGATGCCACTCCTCTCGTAGAGTGTGCTCTCACTCCGAGGGGGCATGGTAAACGTTGGGCCTGGTATGCCAAGACTATAGCCTCCACTAACCAGTGGGCAAGTCTTTGTTTGGAGACAGTCTTTCCCTTCTGCTGTCCTCTGAAGCAGACAAAGAGCTGGTCTGAGGGCCTGAAGCTCCGCGTACGGTCCACGTAAATGGCGTGAACGGGACAGAGCAGAGCGATGGCTGGGTCTGCCTCCTCCCGGGGCAGCGCTTGCAAGTTCACCACCTGATCCCTGAAAGGCGTGGTGGGAACTTTGGGCACATATCCAGGCCGGGGTCTCAGGACAACATGAGAATTACCCGTTCCGAATTCTAGGCACGAATCGTCGACCCGAGAATGGGGGGGGGGGGGGTGGGGGGGGGCCTGCATTCCCCTACCCTCTTGCCCGAGCCAAAGCGGTGAGGAGGCTGTCTTTAATGCAGAAACCTAAGCTATACTGACGCAGAGGCCGAAGGCTTCTCCTTCAGGGCCATGAGGACCGAGGGGAGATACCAAGAGGGTAACAGGTGAGGGCGCGGAGGATTTAGCCTCCTTGCCCCTCTGAGAAACCTGATGATCAGGTCGTGCTTCCCTAGAGACATACCGTCTACTGCATCGTGATGTGCGGCAATGGCGGCAACATACACTTTCAGGGTGGAGGGAGACAGCCTTCGCTCCAAGCCATCCTGCAGGAAAGAAAGCACGACTGCGATCGGGCATCTACGGGGGAAGAGCACCAACCGACGAACAGGATCCACTTCAGCCTGTAAGCGTGTCTGGTAGACGGGGCTCTAGCTGAAGCAATGGTGTTCACTACCGCTGGAGGTAGCCCACCTAGACCTCCGCGTGTCCAGGACCATAATTGGAGATCCACAGTTCTGGGACGCGGGGCCAGAGGGGTTGCCCCCTCTCGGAAAGGAGGATCCCTCTCAGAGGAATTCGCAGGAGGGGCTGTCGCGAGGAGATCAGTTCGGGAAAGGAACCAAGTACGACTTGGCCCGTATGGCGCCCCAAGAGGACCTGCCTCCTCGTCATACCTGACCTTGCACAGTGTTCATGCGGAGAAGGCTCATGGGGGAAAAGCATTATTGCGTGGCCACGAGGCCAGCTGCACGCAGTGCGCCGTGCGAGGGGTCCGGACCAGGGGAGTAAAAACCACTGCAATGGACGGTAAGGGGAGGCAAAACAGTCTAACTGAGCGTCCCAACAGCGTCTCCAAACATGGACTTGTCTCGGGGGTGGTAGTCGCCATTCTCCGAGAAAAGGGCGGGATGAAGTGAGAGGTCGTCGGCTGCACGATTGAGCTCGCCTGGGAGGTGAACGGCGCGAAGCGACCTCAGATACTTCTGACTCCAAAGGAGGAAATGGCGGGCGAGTTGCGACACTGCCCTGGTGGTTGATGTACGCAAAGGTCGCAGTGCTGTCCGTACGGACCACTACGTGCTTGTCGTGTAGCAGCGATTCGAAGCGGCGCAGAGCAAGCCATACTGCTAGAAACTCGAGACAATTGATATGCCACTGCAGTCGGGGCACCGACCAGAGCCCCGCAGCTGCATTCCAACTGCACATGGCACCCCAGCCCCTGGCAGAGGCATCTGTTGACACAACACCATGCCTGGATACTTGCCCAAGGGATACTCCTGTCCGAAAAAAGGCAAGATCTGTCCATGGGCTGAGGGACTGACGGCAGAGGGGTAACAGAAACCGGTAAGTGCCGTGTCGCCATGCCCATCTCGGGACCCGGTCGTGAAGCCAATGCTGAAGCGGTCTCATATGAAGCAACCCGAGCGGCGTGACAGCTGCTGCGGATGCCATATGCCCCAGGAGACTCTGAAACTATTTCAGTGGAACCGCAGTCTTGCACTGGAAGGGATCCTAGGCAGTTCAGCATCGACTGCGCACGATCTACTGAGAGACGTGCTGAGAGGTTAACGAGTCCAGCTCCATGCCGAGAAAAGAGATCCTCTGCACCGGAGAGAGTTTGCTCTTTTCCCAGTTGACCCGAAGCCCCAATCGGCTGAGGTGACTGAGCACCATATCCCTGTGTTCGCACAACTGCGCTCGGGACTGGGCCAGTATGAGCCAGTCGTCGAGGTAGTTGAGAACGCGAATGCCCGCTTCCCTCAAATGGAACGAGGGCTGCCTCCACGACCTTGGTGAATACACGAGGCGACAGGGATAGCCCGAAAGGGAGGACCTTGTACTGATACGCTCACCATTCGAACGCAAAGCGGAGAAAGAAGACAGAAAGGAAGGAAACGGTCTGTGTCGAGGAAGAATTGAGACATGAAAGTATGCGTCCTTGAGGTCGACCGCTGCGAACTAATCGAAAGGACGGACGCATTGAAAGATGCGTTTCTGCGTCAACATCCTGAACGGGAGCTTGTGAAGGGCCCAGTTCAGCACGCGCAGGACCAGGATTGGTCGTAACCCACTGCCTGTCTTGGGTACGATGAAGTATGGGCTGAAAAAACCTGACCTCATCTCGGCAGGAGGGACCGGCTGCATCGCGTCCTTCGCTAGCAGGACCGCGATCTCTGCACGCAAGACAGGAGAATCCTTGTCCGGCACAGAGGTGAACCAAATGCCCCTAAACTTGGGAGGGTGCCGGGCGAATTGAATCGCGTAGCCGAGTCTGATGGTTCTCAGGAGCCAGCGAGACGGCCTGGGGAGCGCTAACCAGGCCCCCAGCGACCGAACTAGCGGGACCAGGGAGAACACCGACGTACCCGCAGTGGGGCAGCAAAGTGGAACACAGGGACCCAACCAGGGAGGCAGTGCGTCCCAGCGTGGGGTCTGAGTGCACGGCGCGCCACTCACCTGGCTCCACGGATGGGCAGGGGGCTCGTGAGGAGGCATAACGTCCTTGAACTGAACCCTGCTGCCCACTAGCGAAGGGGGAGGGGGCCGGCTGTGTGGAGACTGGGTCTTGTGCACCGCCATCCTCGCCCTCTTGGGACACGGAGGCAAAGTAAACTGCTCTTTTATTGAAGTTTTGGTTACCACTGGCTGGGTAGCCAGTGGCGGAACAAAAACAAAAGGGAACATAAGATTCTCCACCCGGCCCTCCTCCGGGGGAAGGAGTGGTGCGGTCACCATCTCCTGAAGAGCAGGATCCAAGGGCTCCGGGTCGCCCGTCTCAGGGATGCCGCCTGCTTTGGCGCTTCACGGGCTGGGACGGGGGCGGGAGGGGGCTGCGCCGGTTTACTGCGGCAGCTCCAAGCTTTTGGGGCGGGCGTTGTGAAGGCTGCTGTTGTGGCCGCGCCGGAGCGTAGGTGGAGGCCGCAGGAGGGCGCCCTTGGTGACGAGCAGACAGAGGGGCTGCAGCCGTCGGTGGGGTGCAGACAGCAGCAGACCACCGGGGCAGGATATGTCGAAACGCCTACGTCTGCTTCTGCGCGGCGGAGAACTATTGGGCAAAGCCCTCCACCGCTTCGCCGAATAGGCGGCCCTGGGAGATTTTTTTTTTTTTTTATTAGGGGGAGTCCAGGAAGCGTTGCTTGTCGGCCTCCCTCATATCCGCCAAGGTAAGCCATAGGTGGCGCTCCTGGACCACCAATGTGGATATCGTCTGACCCAGGGCCTGCGCCGTGACTGTCGTCGCCCTAAGCGCGAGGTCCGTCACCATGCGCAGTTCCTGCAGCACACCTAGGTCAGCACCACCCTCGTGCAACTGCTTCAACGCCTTGGCCGGGTGGACTTGCAGGAGGGCCATGGCGAGCAGGGCGGAAGCGGCCTGTCCAGCAACACTGTAAGCCTTAGCCGTCAGAACGGACGAGAACTTACAGGCCCTGGACAGAAAGCGTGGACTACCCCTCCAGGCGGCGGCGCTTTGCGGGCAGAGCTGCATAGCAAACGCGCGCTCGACCGGAGGGATGTCCACACACCCTTGGGCCGCCCCCCCATCGAGGTTGGTGAGGACGGAGGAGGCACCAAGCATGTTTCGGGCAGAAAAAGATGCCTTCCAAGACTTAGTAACCTCCTAATGCACTTCCAGGAAGAATGGAACCGGAGGCGGCTGCCGACGACCGGCCTGCGCCCCCAGGAACCAATCATCCAGCCTCGAGCGTTCGGGAGAAGGAGAAGGCCTCCAGTGCAGCACGACACTCTCGGCGGCCCGGGAAAGCATAACAGTCAGCTCTGGATCTGACTCGGGCAACGCCACTACCTGACGGTGGCAGCGCAGCCGAATCATCATCTCCAGAGCCTAGCTCGCCCTCCAATTCAGCGATTGACATCCTGTCATCCGCCTGTGCTCCACACAAGATGCTGGACCCCGCCTGTCCGAGGACCCAGCACACTCGTCAGGAAACCCCAGGTGGTGCGCCATGCTCGAGGAATGAGAGGCCCGCGGAGACGTACTCGACGGGGAAGCTCTCACCGTAACCTCAGGTCTCCCTGACCATGAACCGAAATAGCCCTCAAACCGGAGGAGCTAGAGCGGGGCATGGCAAGGGGGATACCCCCCCGTTTAATGAGGAGGTATCTGGACCGCAATGTCACGATGGTCATGTTCCCGCACTGAGAACATGACTCATCCATGAGCGCTGCTTCAGCGTGCTGTAAGCCCAAGCACGAGAGGCAGTGATCATGACCGTCAGATGAAGGCAGGAAACGACCGAATCCAGAAACGCACGAGCGGGAAGCCAACTTTAAAAAGACGCCCGTCGCTCGTGAAGCCCTTTTAGAATTTGCTCTTTTAGAAGGAAAAAACACTCTTTTAGAAAAAAAAGTGCTGAAGCGCCCAGGGGAGGTCGCGGCGAGACTGCAGAATGGCAGCTGCTGCTCGCCGAGGTTTCAGCAGCCTGGATGGCAACCCCCGCTGATACGCCGTCACACCAACGCCAGCTGTTTCTCGAACACTCGCGGAGATTCGTCCTGTAGAAGGCTCGGCTCCGAAGCGAAAAGCTGATGTGCGTTTGCACGCGCTCTCCTTTTAAACCCACGCAGCGGGGCGGGGTGCGCGTGGCGAAACAAGCAACGCCAACTGTCATTGGCTTGTTTAGATAACACTCGAAGGTGATTGGGCTCTCAGGCAAGATCCCAATTCGTCAGTCACTGACGAAACGTAGAACGTGACTGACTGAATGGGAAATATAATTACATATGTGGAACATAAGGGTGTGTTTTTACCTTAAACGCATATATTATATACTACAAAATCTCGTGTCATAAGAAACACCATTTATGGACACTCCCAAATACACAAAAATAATGTGATGTTGAGGGGATATGACACCTTTAAAGAAGCTGCACGTTATTGACCCACAAAAATACCCTCAAAAAGCAACTACATATTGTGAAACTTTTTTACCTATGTAAAATAACTCCCTTCTCTATTTATTTTTTTTAAAATGAATATATCTAAAATGTAATTTTATTCCTGTGATCAAAACTAAGTTTTCAGCATCATTACTCCAGTCACAAGATCCTTCAGAAATCATTCAAATAAGCTGATGTGCTAACATTTATTATTATTATTATTATGTATTATTATTATTATTATTTTACTAGATCAATATCCGCATTTTATTCTGAAACTAACAGCTTTTGTAACATATACAATTTTGGGGGAAAGCAATTATTGAAATCTAATGTTTATTTACCAAGGATGCTTTAAATGATCAAAAATGGATGATTAAAGACATTAATAAGTTACAAAAGCTTTATATTCAAAATAAATGCTGTCTTCTGAACTTTATATTTCATCAAAGCAAACTGAAAAAATTGTACTCAGTGTATGTAATAATTATAATAATGATGATAATACTAATAATAATAATAATAAAATACAGTTTTTGAGCAGCAAAATCCGAAATATACCAATGATTTCAGCATGAGCATGTAAGGCGTAATGATGTTAAAAAGTTCAGCTTGGAAATCACAGGATACAACTACATTCAAAATATGTTCAAATAGAAAACATTTATTTTAAATAGAAAAAATATTTCAAAATTTGACTGTTTTGGCTGTACATTGGATCAAATAAATGCAGGCTTGGTGAGCAAAAGAGAATTATTTTAAAACATTAAAAAATCTTACTGTTCAAAAACTTTTGACTGGTAGTGTATATGTATAATCATATTACATTTAGAGAAAAAGAGAGGGCATATTAATATGTTAAGTCTTGTAGATTAGAAGTAACACAGAAAGCATTACCCAATGTTTGTTGTCCAAGAAGGTTTGCTCACTGCTCTAACTTTTGAAAAAATTTATAAATTCAAATATATACATACTTGTGTGTGTGTGTGTAATTATATTTAGAGAAAGAGAGAGAGAGCTAAAAAAATATGCCAAGTCTGGGATTTGGGGCACAGTTTGCTTGTAGTTTAGAAGTAACACAGAGAGCGTTACCCGAATGTTCATTGTCCAAGAAGGTTTGCTCACTGCATGTTAACGTCCTCTCCGATTTCCTCGCATGGACAGTGGGATGCGGTTGGCACGGATCTTCAGCTAGGCCTCACGCATCGTATGGTCCGCTGTCACTCACCAACAGTCTTGTTTACTCCAAAACGCGGATCTTCCCTTCTCTCTGACCTTCCTGCGCTCTCCCCTCTTTCTGATCCCACTGATTTGTGTCTCTTTGAAAGTTGCACTCCGGGACGTGTGATGTACATCGGTGGTAATCGGATAAGTTGGGCAGCATCCTCCTGCTATCTTTCCAAAACAACATCTCCACTCAACTGAGCGCCAGAGTGCAACTGTCACATTACAAGCCAAGGAAATGTGTTCCACAGCTCTGAGCTGTAAACACAAATTGGAGGAAATAAAAGGAAGAAAATATCTAGCAAGCTGAAAGATGTTTTGCTTGACAGAAAATCCCTAACGCTTTCAGGCGAGGCCAGGACCGAGAGGTGGTGGGGGGACAAATCGGCATTCTGTTGTCTGTTTGAACTCTTTAACCAATTAAAATGGCAAAGCAGAGTGCATATTTTAATATGCATGACAGAATGGCAGATTAGGAGGGGGAAAATACTACGGCTAATTATGTGGTCAACAGTCTGCCATGATGCCATTGTACCTTCCGTTTAATTTGCACATAAAACCTCGCCTTCATGATGGCAACATGCGTTTTTGATCTTGCAGTCAAAACCTAAGGCTTTCAAGTGCATTGTTTTAATGAGGCACAGAACATTTGGAGTTGTTCTCTGGGCTAGAAGAGCATCCAATTTACACAGCACCATTTTTCAGCATTATTTGTCATTCTTTCATAATGAGCAAATATCTTTATCATGCCTTTATTTCTCTTTCTATTAACTGAGTAGGTCATTATTGTTTTGCTATCACCCCATAGCTATGTCATTTTATGTGCAATTCTAATTCTTATTTTATTTTATTATGATATGGCTTCCAGCATGCTTCCAAATTTCTACCTATTATTTCGAATGAATGAACACTGAAAAACATTTAAATGCAGTTTATCTGATGAAGTGTGAAATACCAAAAATTAAGTTACTATTAAAAATGGACCCTATTTACTTTCTTGATGCAAAAAAGAAAGAGAAAAAAGAACACTGTAATCATTAATTAAAAACTAATAATAACTTCATCTGAAACAACTTTACTTTTCCGCTGACATCATGTAGGCCAAACGTGCTATAATCGAAATAGCTAATTAGGCTTTGTTTTAGCAAACTCAAATTCAATCTGGGTCGATGTAACAGCCATTTTTACAAGCCCGTTCTATTCCCTTCCCCTCTTTAGATAAAATAGCATTTTTACTTGTTGATTATCCTGTTGCAAATAGAACTACAGTATATTAAACTGTGAAAGAAAAATGGTTGCAAATAGTTATTTACCTTGATTTTGCTTGACTTAACATGTTTTACTTGACTTCATGTGACGCATCGTATGTTGTACACAATGTATGTTTCTGCCATTTCTGAAGAAAAAAATACACTTATGAAGAGAAAGAGAGAGAGATCACAAAAAACAGCTGAATAAACTATTTTCCCTGTGGAAAAACACTTTTCTTATATAAAAACAATCATGAATGTTGTTGGGACTACAAGTGAGAGACAAAAAACATTAAAGCTGTTTGTCATCATCACCATCCCAGACCATTCTCTATCCACATCAGGTCCAGCAAGTGGTTCATGTCTAATCCAGCCATATTTTTTATTCATAAATATTGCTGCCGATTCTGCAGAGCTTGCCAGAAGCGCAGCTCATCCAAAGTCATTTGCAGCAAAGTCCATTATCATCATCACTTCTGGTGATGGTGGCACAGTTCGCTGCAGCCTGCACACATAATGACATTCTGCTCTCTCTGGCAGGGCTCCCGTGCAGATAGCTCACTCTAAACCATCTGAGTGACAGACAATGCACCACTGCAATACAGTGAAGAGCTTATCTGTCTGTAAAACAGGAAAAGTAAGTTAACATTTCTCTGCTCCCCTTGTGTTACATTTATTTGAAGGAAAATAATAATATTCTAGTCACAGCTGTGGTCTAGTGATTTGTACCTAGTGAGGTGCTCATACGGGCAATGGTAGCTTGAACCTGGCTTGCAACACTTTCCCCTTCCCTTCTGGTTAATTTTCCTCTCAATAAAAGTACCCAAATTGAAATAAAATAAAATGACAAAATATTTTTTAAATGTATCCATCTATTTTTTAAATTAAAAAATATTCACAGCATATAATATTATTGAATCGTTTACAATGATATATTGATCTCGGAAATATTTTTTAAAAAATTAAAAATTTAAATCTTTTTTGAGATTACAAATAATTTCATTATTATTAATATTTAAATTCTTTTTATGATTATTTTTATTGTTATTTCTAGGGTTAAGCGGGTAAGATACTGAGGTCAGCACATTGCTTAGCTTGAAGTGAGATACTTTTTAAATATTTTGTTACCATGACCAGTTGCCCACAATGCACACAGCACAGATGAGTTCCCACCCACCGTGGTTCACTTTGTAGCTTTGCAGCATGCTCAGCTTTAGGCCTAAGGCCTCGGCTGCCCAGTTACAGTAATTGAAGAAGACATCTCACTGCAGTATTGCGAACATGAAGTAGGAGAACTGACTTCATTTCTGTGAAAGAAAAAAGCGATAGTGAGGAAAAACAGCTTCATAAGCATCAGGCTGTCAGCGGTGGAAGAAATTAAGGTTGATGCCCCATGAAAAGAAATGTATGAGGAAGAGCGAAGCCAATAATTTCCAAAAGGCTGTAGGACGGAGTCATTGGCTGTGAAATAAAACAGTCTGTGGACACTGTAAGTCTGTCCTGTCCACTCCTGCCTAGCTCAGCAGAACATGGACCTTACTTGCAAGGAACTTGACCAGCTGCCTGCTATCAGGACTTTATCCTCTGAAGGTGGTTTCAGAGCCCTCATACCTACAGTATGTTAACAATTTCAGATTTATAGCAGTAAGTTCTAACCCTTAATCAAGAAATGACAAGCAATTCTTTGTACTTTTTTAAACACAGAATGAATACGTGACCAAACCAATCAGAGCTAGAGTGGATTTCAAGATTTACAGTGAAATAAAGTTTGGGTTGTTTCTCACCCAACATCAATCATATGACTTTGGAATATAGTGTTTTTTTTATTTATTTTGAGGTTCCATTCATTATTTTGAATGAAAATGAGTAAACAGTATTCTTCTAAATTCCTTCATTTGTGTTTAACTGAAGAAAGAAAGGTTTATAACTATGCGAGGGTGAGTATATAGTGACAGAATCTTAATTTTTGGGTGAAATATCCCTTTAAGAGCTGCTTCTAACACCCAAACATATTTCAGAATAAGTGGGATAAAATGGCTGAAGGTGACACTACCAATAGCTCATCAAGAGCACTTTCTAACAAAGGCATGGCAAAGTGTCCTTCTCCTAAAGCTGACAACTGGTGATGGTCACCAGGTGGGATATGTTATCCTAACAGTCTGGAACTCCACTGAATTATTTGCTGATAGATATAAACAGCTGTTATTCTTGGTAATGGAAAGCAATTAGAAACATCTGCACACTTGGCGGTGAGCGATGCCTTCCTAAGCCGCCCTGTTCCCAGGTGCCACTGGAAAATAATTACATCATCAGAACAGCACCAGGCCTCCAGGACTGGTACTGATCTGTGAAGAACATGAATGCAGCCCCTCCCATGCTAAAAGAGTACAGGAGAAAGGCAGGCAAGAGGACAACCACATATTCAGCTACCCTTTCTGCACAGATATAAGCAGTAGCATATTTGTGGACTTTGATCAAACATTTATTTAACATGAATTCGTTTATAGTTTACAATATTGTACAGTAATGCTATTCAAAGGGATAGTTCACCAAATAAATGCAAATGTTGTCATTTACTCCCCCTCAAGTCATTCCAAACCTGTATGACTTTATTTCTTATGCATGCAGAATAAAATAATGTACAGTATTTTAAGACATTTCTCTGTGTTTTTGCCAATATAATCAAAGTCTGTGGTAACCAAAACAGTTTGATTACCAACATTCTCTAGAATATTTCCTTTTGTGTTCTGCAAAAGACAGAAAGTCACACAAGTTTGGACCAGCATGATCGTGAGTAAATGATGAGAGAATTTAGATGAAATATTCCTTTAATATTAATTTTCTTTGAATTTAAAGGCATAGTCCACACAAAATTGAAAATTTTGCCATTATTTACTCACCTCATGTCATCTCAAACATATATAACTTTCTTCTTTGAAGCAAAAAAATAAGGTATTGTAGTTGGTAATTTGTTTCATTGTAATTAAAATGAATGGAGAAAATGGATAGAAGACCATAAAATCATCATTAAAGGGTTAGTTCACCCAAAAATGAAAATTAGCCCACAAATTACTCACCCTCAAGTCATCCTAGGTGTATATGACTTTCTTCTTTCAGACGAATCCAGTCGGAGTTATATTAAAAATTGTCTTTGATCTTTCAAGCTGTTTAATGCCACACAGCGGGTGCATGCATCAGTCCAAAAGAAGTTAAAAAATGCATTTTTTGTTACTAAAAATATCCATATTCAAAACGTAATAATCACTTTAATGTAGCTTGCGCCAACAGTTGTACACGGAAGCAGCTCCGGGGCGGATGACGTATGAGTTCAGAGTTGGTGAGTCTCGTGAAAACCAACGTTTGTTAACAGGAGCAAAGGAAGCAAAGTTTCCTTGCTTTAGCAAAGGAAAACCAGTCTCCTCTTGGCTTATATCGAAATCCTCCATTCTTCTTTAAAAATCCTTGTTTTGTACTTCTAATAAGTGACTGTTGTTTTGTTTTGATCTCTCCGCTGCGCTTCTGCATGCGTCACTTCTGACGGCGCATGCGCAAGACCGAACTCATACGTCATCAGCCCGGAGCAGCTTCCGTTTACAACTGTTGGCGCAAGCTAGATTAAAGTGATTATTACGTTTTGAATATGGATATTTTTCTTACAAAAACACATTGATTCGCTACAGGAGGCCTTTGTTTACCCCCCGGAGCCGTGTGAGACACTTTTTGTATGGATGAGTTTTTATTTAACTTCTTTTAGACTGATGCATGCAACACCCGCTGAGTGGCATTAAACAGCTTGAAAGATCAAAGACCATTTTTAATATAACTCCGACTGGATTCGTCTGAAAGAAGAAAGTCATATACACCTAGGATGACTTGTAGGTGAGTAATTTGTGGGCTAATTTTCAGTTTTGGGTGAACTAACCCTTTAAAGTAGTCCATACAACTACATACTTCAAGTCTTCTGAAGCCATATAACACCTTTTTGTGATAAATGGACTGAAATTAAAGTCATTATTCACTGAAAATCTTGCTCTAGCTCCTAGCGTATTCATGAGAAATGTCTTATTTGGGAATGTTCATTTGAGTCAGATCTGATCTAGTTGCATCAGTTTATTTGAAAAGAACAGAGAAAATAAAGTCATGAAGGTTTGAAACAGTGCAAAGGTCAGTAAATCGTGACAGCAGTTTAATTTTCTGGTAAACCTTCCTTTTGAGAAATAATGGACTGGAATATAAAATCTTTGTTTGTGTTTTTCTTGTCTCAGCTCAGGTAAGTGAGGGCTGTGCCAATGACCTTTACACACAGCCCCCTCACCTCAGTGATAGGAGGACCCCACTGCGTGTAGTCTGCTGAATTACTCTTACTGATGCATGCCTGTGGCTTCCCCTGTATCTATCAGCAGCCCCCCGGTGAGAGCTCTCTTCAGCTGTAAATACCATCAGTCTCTGCCACCCTGGAGAGAGCTAGAAGACGGCGTTCTGTAGGGTCACAGTACAGCAGATACAGACACGGATGTTTTGGTAGCAGGGAAACGTCTGCTTTCCTTTCATGATCTGGGCAGCAGCATTATTTGTCTGTTAGTACATGTTTGAATGTTTGAAATTAATTTTAACTATTTTGTTCAGGCTGCCACTTTCACTTATACATACACTTCCTTTTAAAATGTATTTATTTAGTCATTTATTTATTGGGTAATATATTTATTTATTTCTTAATTAATTGCATGCAATTAATACTTTATTGCTTGTTTCTTTTTTAAACTTCTTGAGCACCAAATCAGCATAAAAGGATTTCTCAGTGGTCATGTGACACTGATAACTGAAATTCAGCTTTACCATCACAGGACTAAATTACATTAAAAACATTTTTTAAATAGAAAACAGATATTTCAAGTTGTAATAATTTCATAACTATCATAATTAATCAAATAAATGCAGATTGAACCTAACCCTAACCCTGAACCTTTGAAATGTAGTTTATGCTTCAGTTGACCAGAACAAAAAAGTAAAGAATAAGTGTGTACTGACAATCCATCAATATCTAACAAAAATGCACCTGACTTATCTATCACATTCCTCAGAGCGCTTGTCGCGAGAAGTAGAAACATCATTACATATTCCACCTCTCTATGCCTTTGGACAGGAGATATAAACTGCTGCAGTACTAAACATTATGCTTGTTCCTTTGTTCTATCCACACTGTAATCCCTCAGGCAACAAGCAGAAAATGTCCATCAGGACAGATGAGTCCAGAGGAGGCCTGATGAGACACCCGGCTAGATGTGTTGATTTTGGCTGGCATACCTGTCATGGAAAGTTGCAACTGCAGTTAAAAAATGAGGAAGCTAGTGCCACATGAGGCCATATGGTGACATGGTGATGAGTGCGCGCGCGCGCACACACACACACACACACACACACACACACACACACAAAGACAGGAGAATAGATTTGAATGGCTGTCCAAGTCAGCTTTTCAAGCATTTTGTTTGAGACATAGTAGATATAAATGAGTTATGTGGGAACATGTTGACTGAAGTGTATCTATCTATCTATAGATTCAGAATATCCTGTAATTATCCATCCTTTAACTGCAGACAGAGATGGCGGAAAAAGGTAGAAAGTGAGTGTGCAGCTCACAAAAATAATATTACTTTAATTCCAATAGCCTGATGTAATTACTTGAGGCTACAGTTTATCTTTTCATACACATGTTCAAAGTGTATCAGACATAATTCATTGGACCACTTCACAATTCCCCTGTAGCAGAACATCTGATTTGATGAAAAGCAGAATTGCGAATCGTTGGGATGTAATGCATTACAACCAAAAAAAGTATTCCAGCACAGATGGTACATTCAGCCTTTTAATAATAAAATCTGCTTCTGTGTTATTTAAAAAATTACAATAACCTTTCCACTAATCCCCTGACTTTGGGTCTGGTACACCTGAACGACTGCATCACAATCCCTACCCCTTGATAACATATTAGGATTACAGCTCAGATTTCTGGCTCAGTTCTGGCCTACGTCTTTCTCATAAATACGTTAGATAAGCATATCTGTTTAATTTCATTCTCTTTGATCGCAGGATTACACAGAAACAGTTGATTGTGAAGGCAGACATACAGCTGCATAAGAATTTATACATCTGCATTAGATGTGATATTATGTTTGGACATCATACATTTATTTTTGTGAGCACACACTGTTTAGGCCATACAGCATGTGAGTCAGGTAGATGTAATTTGTCACAAAATCAAGCCTGCATGTTCAACGGAATGAACATTTAATCCAAAGATACATGTTGTATCCATCATATCCATTATGCCTTTACAAATCTGTAATTTTTCGTAAACTGACCAGTATTTAGAATAGACAGAAAGATAGATAGATAGACAGACAGACAGACAGACAGATAGATAGACAGATAGATAGGTAGATAGATAGATAGGTAGATAGATAGATAGATAGATAGATAGATAGATAGATAGATAGATAGATAGATAGATAGTCTACTAGTTTTAGCCAACTACTGTAGCAAAGCTCCTTTTACCTTGCGTGCTGTGCAAAATATTGCAGCACCTGCATGTTGTAGTGATTTCCCTCAAACTTGGTAAGATGTGTTCCTCCCTTGTCTCCCCTCCCCCTCCTCCACCGGCCTCCCATTACCCAGTATCTGGCACCTGAGTCTATACAGAGCACTGCCATGCGATGCCCAACCAGCAGAGTCTCAACACAGCAAAAATAAATAAATAAATAAAAAAACAGGCATCTCCAGGCTTGACCTCTCAAAGCAAATCACATGCATCTGAATCACAGGAGCCAGATCCCTTGTGAAGAGCAAGAGATGTTTCTCTCCCCAAGACTAATGTGAAAATATGCCCTGCACCTCATTTGCTATGTGGAATTCAGTGGCATGACTGCTAGCGAAACACATAACACAAAGGTCCTTATGGCGACCGTAGCCTCGCTTAGCGCTGATTTAATTATAAAGCTCTTGTCTTTCGAACACTACGAGGGACATTAATGGATAAACTAATAGCTTATGTACAACACGTCTATATCAGTGACATCTTGCATGTCACTGAAAAGATTTGCCTGTGAGGAAAAAGTTCACTGCACATGTCAAAGTGAGCAGTCCAGTTCATCTTAATACAGTTTAATTTGACATACTCTGCTTGACAAAATGAAATATTATGCCAAAGTGCAATCTCTACTAAAAATAAATAAGGGGCTCCAGGGCTTGAGATTGTTGTGCACATTTATCAAGAATCAGAAGTGACAAACAGACAAGTGCTTTTCCATACAGAAAAGAGCAGAATACCAACTACAGTACATTTATAAAGAAGTATCCTTCACAATGCTAGCGTGTCGTGGGTGGTTGGTAGGTTAAGGTGCTTTGACTGTGTTTTAGCGTAGTGCTATGTGGTTTTAGAAACACAGATAAATGGGTAAATAGATGTTTAGATGGATGGACACAGACAGACAGACAGACAGACAGATAGATAGATAGATAGATAGATAGATAGATAGATAGATAGATAGATAGATCGCCACTATAGATAGATAGAAAAGAGATGGATAGGTTGATATATTTGGTCCTAGAAAACAAATATATAATAAAATATATACATACTAAGCAGGTAAATAAAAACCTTGTGTAGCTTAGGGCCAAGTCAAGGAAGCAAGGCATTAAATCATCCTTAGAAAAGATAACATGGCCTTCTATTTCATTTCAATAGCTTCACGCACAGTCATTCTCTCACTCTTTGATGGAAAGATGGATCACACGGCACTCTGAGCTTTAGACCTTCACTGTCTGCTGATATAAATCTTACAGATATTTTAATTACCCAACTGGATTCTTATTATACAGAATGTATTAAAATTGGTCCAAGCCCGTGGAACTCCAGTCGACAAAGTGTTACGTGAAGAGAAGACGTTATGTGAATACATTGTGTAAAATGCTTGTTACAGTATGTCACCTATTCAGTTTAATATTAAATAAATTGGTGTATAGTAACAATAGCAGCTAGTTTGTGTAAAATGCCACATTTCTTGCTGTACCTGATTTCCCTTTATAGACTAAAGCTGGGAGGCCTGAAACAGTAGCATGTGCTCTGGCTTTGGTCCATGCTGATCTGTGGACCAATGGCAAAAAGCTGAGTCTGAAAATAGCCTGGCAGAAACTGCAGTCCCAAATGGAGAAATAGTCTGCTAAGTTATCGCTATTAGCAAAGTGAAAAGGACAATGCTGACTGCAAAGATAAAATGATCCTCTTTTGGATTCAAATGTGTCCCAAATGTCCAATTGTTATGAAACTGTTGTAGGGATTTTCTTAATATGAGCAGACACTGATATCAGCATTCACAAAGCTCACCTCAGTCACCCATCGCTCAATAACAAACTGTCAAATCAACTCCAAGAACCACATTCCTGTCTGTGCAACAGCAACCACCCAAGCACAGAAGGTCAGAAAGTCTGCCACAACCAGAAGGCATCACAAGAGAAATGCAACATAGGAGACAACGTTTGCACCCCAGCTTCACACAGCCATGCCAAACTAGCTATGACGCGTCTTCGTCGTCTGTGAAAAAGAACTTCCTGCCGTGCTGGACTGACCCCCATTAGATCATGTACACGCCCTCATCCAAGCCAAGGATGCAGAGAGCCCGTCTTCACTGACATACAAGAAAAGGGGGGAGACAACACAGACTGAAACAGATCTGACCACACATACACTACACCATTAACACACACACAACATTACCTACACCCAGAGGTAACCACATCTACTGATAACACATTCAACAAACATTTTCTTCCCACAAGTAGAATATCCAAAATTTAGCGTAACATAAAGTTACAGATGCCCACAATGAAGAAACATGCAGCCATCCTCACAACAGGTAGAACACCTGACACTAATTTAAAGTACATGACACACTAGCTGCACACGACACTCACAGACCAAACAGCGTTTGTAAGCCATGCTAGGAAAACCCACAGCAGCTTTGTTTTTGTTTTGTTTTTCTTTTACCTATCCTTTTCCTTCCCCTCTTTCTTTAGCAGGTGAAACTCCTAGCCATCCTACAAGGGTCTAGAAAGGTCTGATATTAGGATTGACTCACACCTAATATCCGCCAGTAATTCTAAGATGAATGGAAGCCAGAAAGCTCCATGCACGATATGTCAATTCATTTCATTGCAAATGATGCTACTAGAAAATTAACGGTAAACGTTTAAATGAAGACAACCTAGAAGAACCAAACAAATGGACAGAATAATTGGCAAGCATAAGCACACTCTGTTGTAAATAAAAGTTGTAAATTACAAAAAGATATAACTTCCATTTTTCTCTTATAGGCAAATGTGATCATACACAGAGAAAAGTTTACTAGTCACCAATGTCTGTCCTCTGTAACTCTTGTTTTATATCAGTTTTGGTGTTTCAAGCCAGAATTTTGGATAAAGACAATAGCCTTCTGATAGTCATCTTCTGTTGGCTAACACTAATAAAGGCCCTGTTTAAATAACACAGTGAGCAGTGATAGCATTAATGAGACAGAGGAGCACTGTCTGCTTTTTCTAGAATAATAAGAGTAGGAAGCCAAACAAAAAAACATCCCTTCATGAACATGATAACAACGTAGGGGCTTCTGTTTTGTATAATTTGCATTTCAGATTCTCCAATCCCACTCCATGTGAAACTCAGTGACAAGCAAATCCTGTATCCACTTACAGTTGGTCGAGTCAAATGAGCAAAGCACCCAGTTAAACAAATAGGCTTGTTCACCCTAAAAATAAAAACTTTGTCAATTTTTGATTCTGTCAACATATAATGTAATGTATTTGTAATGACAAATGTTGAGTAATGATGAACAGAGTGACGGCCCCATTCACATTTTGAGGGGAACTAATCCTTTAATTTAGCAATTCTGGATAGAGGATACACAATGGGAAAACATGAAAATCTATATGAGGAGATTATTCAATTATCAATTATTCAATTGTATTGCAATATATAGAGAAAAGATAAGGAGTGTGAGTAACAAGACAGAATGGTGATAAAGACATGTCCCAAAAATGAGATAACTTTGAAAGAAATTAACAAGCAACAGTGCTAAACCCTTGCAGCAATCATACCATTGGTGTACTAAAAATATCTATGCTATTAAGAATGTTGTCCTTATCTATTCTCAGTAAATAGGGTTTCATCCCAATAGCTATCAATTCCATACCACAAGCCTTTCTATATTGGCCATAAGAGTCAATCAGAGGAAATCTGAAAGATCTATGCCAAACACTCATAACATACATTAGGAGGTCTTAATCCACATTTCTAATTGAAATGTAATGAGTACAGCATATTTTCAACTCGCTACAGCAATAAACAGCAGATTTTAACTCTTAGTATCAAATTATTTTGAATCATACTGAGTGGAATAGTCAGGGCAAGTAACAAAATTGACTTCTCAAAGTTATTTTGTAGCATTTTAATGATTAATTAAGTACATCAAAAGCATTTCACCTTTGAATAAAAGTACTGTCCACTTTTGGTCTCTGAGACATTAAATGTGGTCCATGTTATCAGTGATGTGATTGCTTTGTCACAGAACAGCCTAGATGTAACACCAGTGCAACAGTACATAGCTCAATACAGTAGCTAAGAATTGCACACTATTGAGTAAAACCTTCTTCATTTATTTCTCTAATCACTACCCCTTCCCATCATTTGTTTGTTACCTATTTATAATGTCTAGTTTATTCATAGCAATTGAATTGAACCTTTAACACATTTACACACAATGCAAACACATTCACACAGACCAAAGTAACAGTGTCTTCCACAATCTGATGCAGTACAAGGAAGGCGCCGAATTAAATCAACCCGAAGGCTGATCCGGCTGTCAGAGACGGCATGTCACAGTGATCACACATCCTCTCAGTCTCTCTCTGTTTTTCTTTCTGTCTCTATCTCTCGCTGCTTAATCACAGCTGGGACTGGCTATCCCTTACAGCTGCTTGCCAGAGGCTCTGACTGACTCCTGCCACCTCCCTCTGCATTACGGCATTCATTCACACTCACTGGTAGTTTATCAGGCAACGGTAACATGTTTCGACATTTATGTTGACGCTTGAAAATATCTGTTGTCTGAGAAACAAAACAGTCCAAATATTCTACCACATGCATCCTGTCCATTTGAAAGCCATTGATTTGTTTAAAAAGCATTCAATATAAATTCTTCAGCCGTATTGTGCCAGCAATGATGAGCACTTATGTTTTCCTGCACAGAAGAACAATGATGCAAAACAGTAGTAGACTTATCATCCACAATAACGCGAAATACTAATTTGTGGTTACTGGCCAGACTTTCTATCCTCAAACAATACTTTGCAAACATTTAATAGAAATAATTGTTCTGTAGAGGCTGTTGCAGAGAGATTATTCATAGGATGTTTCTGTATAGCAATTCTGTGGCTGTCACTTTGCTGAGATATGGCGAAGGCGAAGGCAAAGAAAACAACACACACAGGCGTTAGTATGAATTGTCCTGAAAAGAAATGTAACTCATCAACAGGTTGAAATAAGCACACAGCCTCTCTGTCAGCCTCTATGAAATAGTGTTGAAACTGACTACATTATTGCAATTATCTTGGATTAACAGTTGCAAACAGCTTTTTTCTTGTGCTTTAGAGAGGCAGAGGTGGATTGTTAGGAGTGGAGATGTATCACAAATGCAAATGCTATGATAATGTAGTAAAATACAAATCACTCATGTAATAATTCAATATGGCCCTTACATCAAAAGGCCTGTCCATTGTTGAGCGTGTTTCAGCACCACGGACAGCGAGCACTGATTCCGTGAGCTGCAATCCTTTGCCAAATGAACCAGCGAGTAAACAAAACACGCCACCTACTTATTCACCAGATTATCTGTGCCATTTAAACGACAACTTCCAAGCTCTCGGTAAATGTTTGACCTTTAATTACGCAAAGCAACACATACGTAAAGAACACGGCAAGATCGCTTCCTTATCAGCACACAGCAACTATACACAGTGTGCCATTTTTTTTTCTTCGCCCAGGTGCAATCCATTTAAGATTACAGCGGGAGCTCGAAAATTAACCTTAATGTCAAGTTTATGGTGGTTAAGAGGGCACCCCGTTGCAGCGTGCGCAGAGTGCTGTGCAAACAAGACGAGGGAAAATACTCTTGTGAGAGATTAGCTGAGAAAGCACCGCTGCCCTATTAGCGTTATTGAAATGTACTCAGTGTGGTGGACGTGAATGAACACCTGGCGGAGCAGCTCTATATTCAGTTCAGAGAGACGCACCTGCGCGCTATAGAATGACGCACGCACGTTGAAAAGATTGGCTGTGCGGCGTTTTGTGCATTGGCACAGTAACCTTGAATCAGCAGCAACATTTAATTTCCTCCGTAAGATTAGACCAGAACAATGGATTTTGCGTTGATCGCGCTCCCCAGCGAGGAATAAATTGAGAGACGAGGAAAGGAAAAGTTTAAAAGCTTGTCTGATTTTTCACTCTCAAACTGTCTTAGAAATGACATGCCTGCAAAGTTGGCACCACCAACAGATACGAAATGCGGAAAAAACTGAATACAATAGGAAATGCACTTTTCCCCACTAAAACATCACCACGTTAGGCTACTGTCACCAGTTACCATGACGACTGAGAACGAAGAGCCAACTCTATTCAATGAAAACGAGAGATCCAGATAATAAAGCCCTACCTTGCATTCTTCCATGCACGTCCTTACTGAGTATACATCCGTCTCGTATTTGTCTGCCATCATCTCAAATTCCTCATATTTCTCCAGCGCGTGCAGGTCATAACGCTGGTACGCCTGAACGCACAGACTGCACCTGTTTAGGTCGCCGTCCACGATCACGTCAAGGCTGCAGTTCAAATTGTCCGGATTTAATGATCCATAAAGCAAATCCATAAGAGAGTACGAATTACAAAAGGAAAGGTACAAATCGCTTATGTTCATCCACCGCGTCCCCTCCGTTTCCGAAAGGCCCCTGCACAAGTGGTCAGCGTCGACAAAAGTGAAGCAGTTTTCAGACAAACCATCCGGGTGGCAAGTTTCTAGTTGCCACAAAGGTTTGGTAGAATTGACTACAAAAATAGCATCTTCATTTCTTCTGAGGCTGCTGTGTGTTGAAGGGAGGTCGGGTCTGTGGTTTGCGCTCATGTCCACTGAAGCGAACTTGTCTCGGGTCCTTGTCAGTTTGGCCTCGGCGCAGAACCACAGATTACCAGAAAGCAGAACGGTTAGAAATAAGAGGGACGCTAAGGACAATCGCCATCGCTGGGCCCTCTCGGAGTCGGTGAATGGCTTCTCGTTCTCGCGGGGAGCACTCCAATTTTTTAAGCCGTCATCTCGCTGCCGACACCTCCAAGCACCGCTGGTCATATTTTGGGAAAGCGCAGCACTGGCTGACTCCACCGTGGGGGCTTTTCTGCCACAATAGTCATTGACGGGAGGTCTGCCTTGAGTTTTGCCCACTAAACGATGGCTGACGAGCGGTCGTGGCTCACCTCCGCGATTAACTGCAATTCCCGATCAGCTGCTGTGTTCAGGGGAATTAATGCTTTCATTGTCGAATCCCCTCTCCCCGTGCTTCTCCGGAGAAAAACACAACTATCGGTAGCAACATGTCTCTCCCTGCTCGTCTGTCATGGGTTCCGCTCTCTCCTTTTGCGCAGAGCCGCTACAACGCGGAAAAGCCACTGTCTGGCCGCTCGCTCGTGGAAAGCGCAAGGACTCCTCGTTTCAACACGCCGAATCTCGCCTCCTCGGTCCGACAAGGTGGGATCTTTTCTCGCGAAATGATCCACAGTCATTTTGGCCAAACGTTACGTTGCCGCCATGTTCGTTTTGAATGAGTTCTTGAAAGAGAGCAGGGTCATTTGCGTCAGCTCATGCAATGTGATTGATCCATCATAGCCACCCGGCCGATTTGCAAACTGCTCATATAGGATATACTGATACATCGTAGCAAGAGATGGTTGATGTTCAAGAAAATAAGCCCTCGTAATCATCACTTTAGAATCTATAATACATCAACAGGTTGAACAGCTGCACAAGAGCTTGCACACTGTGAAACTATTAATTATTGCTTGAAACCAACATTAGATGTCAGATAGCTTATATTCAATGCACTCCATAAAGTGAGGATGTCAAGATGTTTCCTTATAAAGCTTAATTAATAAAGATGTTACCGTATAAAAATGACTTTAATTGGCATAACTATAGCAGTCAGGTAAATTCAATCATATTATATTTTTACTTTAAAAACAGATGTTACCACACGAAGTACAATTTAGGTTTACTGACAAAACACAACACACAGCAAAAGGTGGTAACCTGCAATTATTACTTTAAAGAGACATTTCTACATGATTTAACCTATATAAAGTAGTTTTGGTATAAATAGACATATGTAGGTTGATTCACCAATAATCTTTTTTTTTTACTTAAATGAAACCGTTTAAATTAGATGTTGCAATTATTATAGGTGGACTCATTCTTGTAATGCATAACATAATGGAGCATAACTAATAATAATAATAATAATAAAGAGTGGTAATAGAATAAGTGGGCAATGATATTTTCTTAAAGTTTAATTTCACCCATAAAGACTAAATTCTCACATGCTTGGTCCAAGGTATGACTTTGTTTCTTTCTGTAAAACACAAAAGAAAATATCTGAAAACGTTTTTTTTCTTCTTCTTGTCTGTACAATAAAAGTCAAAGTGGTCTAATATTGTTTGGACCCCAGTGACTTGTAAAATCTGTTTTGTGTTCCACAGAAAGAAGAAAGCCAAACAGGTTTTAAATGACATGAGGGTGATCTGATGACACTTTATTGTTATCTATAACTTTAAATTCAGTTTAATTTGCAGCATGAAAATAAATTTAAAAAGGGAAATAAAGGAAAATTCTTCTTGAAAACAAATTACTTGTCTGTTAACAACCCCACAATAAGCCCTTTTCATGTGAAATGTAAGGGACTCCATAAACAAATCCAAATAATCATACAATCATAATTGTAGGCTTATGTAGACAAAGATTTAAAGCAAAAACAATAAGCAGTTTATGAAACTGTAAGATGACATAACACACCGTAGTTTTGTCAAACACATTTTTCTTTTTTACTTGGTGGTTAGTCTTTATTTTACAATTTTTGTCTATTAATGGACAGCCATATGGCAGTGCGTGAACCTGTCACATTTGCATAAATTGACAAACAAATATTCACAGAGCATATAATGACCTAGAGCTTGACACATTATAGCTGTCTAATCAACGGCATATGTGTTCATGCTTGCACAATACATTTTCCCTTCATCTCCTTTATTCTCTCTAATCAGCAGCATGAGATTTGATGTTATGATGAGAAAGCTATAGAAAATGGGTCACAAGCATGAAATGCATAGTATTAATAAATAAGGATATTGTGAACAATTTATTATATGCATGCATCCAATAGATGCAAACAGGCTGAAACATATATGCTTCAGGTGAAGGGAAAAAAATGTGCCTAATGTGTAGTGACCTAATGCAAATCTTTAAAAACAGCATGCAGTAAAAAAACAATAATAAAAAAAAAAAGTCCTTTCTATTTGCCATACAACATCATTTTCAATAAAGGTTTTGAATGTTTTCCAGAAGAATTTGATAACTTTGATAAATAAATTTTATTGCACAGAATATTCTTTGTAGTGAAAAAAAAGTGTTCTTCACACTAAGAAATAAATGACAAGAACTATTCAAAGGTTTTTTGAAGCCAAAATGGTTCTTCTATAGCACTGCTGCAAAAATAAATAAATAAACAAATAAAAAAAAAAACTTCCAAAAAAATAAAACCCTTTCAAAACCCTTGAGTGTAGGAAATAGAGCAGGGAGAACAGAGAAAACACCCACGTGTCCAAAGCTTCGTGTGAACACAGTGGTTTCGTTTATCTGACTCCCTATTACTTGTATTTGTTACTGTCCAATTCTTAAAAGGATCACCTGCTTATACATATTACTTGTCTTCATCTCATTAACTATTATTAGTCAAGCTACAATTAAGACCTGCATTCCACTTTGAAGTAGCAATTACGAGCATTTTCCTTTTCCTCATTCCAACAGTATTTGTCTGCTACAGGCCATATGGCCACACGTCGGCAAATGCTTTCAACATGCATTACTATGCATCAAGTTTTACACTGTATATAACACCTATTGCAACATGCTACCATTTTCAAGGCTGCTGATTTTATATCACCTTTCAATTTTTCAACACCTTTCAATTATGAATTATTCTTAAAGCCTATATATTGCAATTAAGAAGACATTGATATAAGCCTTTATAACAACATGTTTTGTTTGGTAAATTCATGCATAATTAGTGTAAGGATACAGTGAGGAGGTCAGGAGTTTGAGAAGCAAAGGTATCATCTTTCAGCACACCTGAGGATGTAATATACATAGACAAGTTCAGAGGCATTTCGTCTATCAGCTTCAGGGAATCACAGATTCAAAATGAGTTACTAGGTTTCCTGAGTTAAAGAAACCAAACTGATTGATGTTGAAGCGAAATGCATCCAAATTCTCTATTCACAGCTACCATTACATTTGATCAAAATCAATAGGATTGTGAGAAGTGTTTTCCACTATGATGTACTCTTAGGCTTTATTTACTGTAATTAAACTGTAATCAGATACAGTAAACAAACCAGAAATGAGAGATTAAAGGAATGTCTCTCCAAAAGAATCTTTTAGATGGCATGTAAAAAGTGGTCTGATCGGAACCGGTTACCAAAAAAAAAATAAAAAAATAAATACAATTAAAACTGAAAATATAAAAAAAATTCCTTACTTGCCAAATGTGGTTGCATGGCAAAAAACAGTATAGAAACTATAGGTATTAAACTGTAATCAGGTACATCAACAGACAATAAAAGTAGGATATGAGGAAAGCTCATTCATGTACATGAATCGGTGTATATGTACAGTCTGACTGTTGCACTACTGAGGAGATAGATCTTAGGATAAAGATGGGAAAGGATAAAAACAATAACCTGAAGTCACAGGAGGGAGCGGATTTTAGATGTAAGCCGTCAAGTATCGGAACATGCACCTGTACAGCAGAGGTGCTGAGGGAATCCCATACTCTCCTCTCAGCGAACCTTTGCAAAAGTTTATGCACTTCAAAGTGAAACATTCAAAGGCAGGTCAAAGGAACAATATAATCCCTCAGTATGTGGATTATCCTCATTCTCCTGAGACAGGAAACAGACAGAAAAATCTCTGATTGAATGCGCTTATCTGAATATGCGCATTAGCATCACTCATTTAAAGGGGTCATAGTGATGCTTTTTTAAGATCTTATTTATGTATGGGTGTAACATGGAATGTATGGATTGGGACGATGCGACTTTAATGTTACAATAAAACATCAATTATTTTTCAAATACTGTTCATTATTGTAGGTCCTCTATGCCACGCCTCTCTCAAACGCTTTATTTTCTACAAAGTCCTTCCTTCCGACAAGCACAGTCTGCTCCGATTGGCCAGCTGACCAAGTGCATTGTGATTGGCCAAACACCGCAAGCACACGTCGGAAATGTAATGCCCCTTACCATAATCGCGAGCTTCATCTTTCAAAATAAATGTAAAGACAGTAAATAGTGTCATTAGTTTTACCATCAGTTCAAACACGAAAGGGCAACAGAGTCGCGTGACAGACACCGACGTAGTCACTCTGTGGTGTGACCCTGTCTCTCTCTCTCTCTCTCTCTCTATCGCACACACACACACGATGCGCAAAAATCCACATTTGAACAGTCAATAGCAAAAACTAATAACAAAACAATAGCTGATTCAAAAGTGTCAGATTGTGCATAGTTGAGTAAGTTCACAGATACCTCCTCCTCTAGGTGCACGGAATTAACGGTCGCCAGAAAACGCATTGCTAGTCTGTGGTAGAGCTACATCAAAGCATTCCTAAATGCAATCTACTTGGTAAAGGCCAAATAAAAGGCTTTATGCTTTGGCGCCCATAGGAACACACAGCGGTCTCCTGAGATAGGCTGTGCTTCAAATACTACGACGGTTACGTGAAAACACGCCTTCTTTCTTGCGTGACACAATGATTGGAGCGCAACTTAGCTAAGATTTCCACATAGTGAGTAGATATGGGGGGGTGTGTTAGGTGAGCGCGTGTTTAGGGGGGCGTGCAAAGTCATTAACTTGTATGTAAAGCGAATCACGTTAGTCTTTGCAACGTCAGATGATCACTATCTATTAGCAACACATCACGCGTTGTAACATCCATTCAAAAGAGAAAGGAATAAGCTTGAATAAATGCGCATTCATATTGACCCCTATTTACAGAAAGGATGTAAGGTAGTGGGGATCTAGACGACCTGACAAAACCCTTCATTACCACAGCGGGGGTACCACTAACGACTTCACCGTGCTGGTCATGCTATTATAAACAACAATAGTATTCAAAGAGCAAACACCACTAGCAAGGGCTATAATTCACCAATGGCTTGTTTAATTTAAGGATGACCATGATACGAATGCAAATTGCTGAATTCCACGTCCTTTCTCGTTCATGTTCGTTTCCTTAATCATGAAGTCTCATTACCAACACAATAATTTATTCTCATAATCATTACTTATCCAATATAGACTGGTCTCATCTTACATAACAACCAATAATTACAGAGTTTTTTAAAGACCCATAGCTACAGACAACAGATCAAATGAACTGTATAAAGACAACTCTTGGCGTTTTTAAATTGCTAGGATGCAAGGGACTTAACAGCACAGTGGATATAGGCATTACGGCCCGCTGGCCAGACACGAATAATTCAGAGAGAAAAATTAGAATGGTGGATATGAGCGTGGCTAAAAAAATTTTTTTGTCACGACCCATTATGATAAGCAACAATGATTCAATGCCAAGGAACAATTGTACACCGAAGATAACTAAAGACACAAAATTACATTTTGACAAGGATTTCTTTCGACTGAAAATCGATGCTGAAAATCCCATCTTGATTTGTCTAAAAAGTCTTTGCAAGGTTCACTTAAAGGCATTCTTTTTATTTAAGATTTTGATTATGGACATGCACAACTTTTATATATAGAGTATATATATATATATATAAAACAGTAGATCCTGGACAAGTGGCTCTAAACTAACATGTCACCAGAGGGAAGGCACACTCATTTGCAAGGCAAATTCACCATTTTTAAGTTTCTGGCTCTCAGTGGGGTGGGGTGGAGGAGATGTATTTCCCTCAAATACATGAAGCCATTTCCCACTTATTTATTTCCAGGAAGCCCCAGGTTAATGGATCCTCTCTTCTTTACGTAGTATAAACATCCAATTACTGCTGCTAACTGACTAAGACTTAACTGCTCAATGAAAGATTGGCCATCAGTAAGAAAACATGATATACTTTCCTTTTGAAGAATAGAATATAGACATCATAACACAAATCAAGGTTAATTAATCTTTCCAAAACCCTGATTTCAATAAAATAATACTGCAAACCCTGTATCCTAAACAATATCAGAGACCATCTTTTATCAATGCAGATCAAGCTTATGCAGGTTGATATAAACCCATGATAATTCCCTGACCATTTCTATACAGGAAGCTTTCAACAGTGGGCGCACCAGCTAGCAGGCACTCTGGGAGGCATCTTTGGTCAGATTCGCATTGCCTTCCAATGTCCTTGCTTTTCTTGTCCAAAACCTGTAGCAAGAAATGTTTTCTTCTTTGATAGTGTGCTTCACTCTCCCTAGATCAGCAAGGCAGGGTGATTTCACACTCAAAGCTTAGGATATATGTATGTGAAAAACAAGGAGACAATGGAGAATTTGCACAATGAAGAACACTTTGCCAGTGTGTGTTGGTTTATAATAGCAGTCAGTACCTTTTAATTGATGAGGTAATGTCCCTTCATATAAAATCGTACCATGTCATTGAAGCACTGGGAGTTTTAATTTTCAAAACTGATGTATGATGTACAAACCCAATTCCAAAAAAGTTGGGACACTGTACAAATTGTGAATAAAAACAGAATGCAATGATGTGGAAGTTTCAAATTTCAATATTTTATTCAGAATACAACAGACGACATCAAATGTTTAAACTGAGAAAGTTTATCATTTTAAGGGAAAAATAAGTTGGTTTTAAATTTTATGGCATCAACACATCTCAAAAAAGTGGGGACAAGGCCATGTTTACCACTGTGACATCCCCTCTTCTTTTTATAACAGTCAGCAAACGTCTGGGGACTGAGGAGACAAGTTGCTCAAGTTTAGGAATAGGAATGTTGTCCCATTCTTGTCTAATACAGGCTAGTAGTTGCTCAACTGTCTTAGGTCTTCTTTGTCGCATCTTCCTCTTTATGATGCGCCAAATGTTTTCTATGGGTGAAAGATCTGGACTGCAGGCTGGCCATTTCAGTAACCGGATCCTTCTACGCAGCCATGATGATGTAATTGATGCAGTATATGGTCTGGCATTGTCATGTTGGAAAAATGCAAGATCTTCCCTGAAAGAGACAACGTCTGGACGGGAGCATATGTTGTTCTAGAACTTGAATAAACCTTTCAGCATTGATGGTGCCTTTCCAGATGTGTGAGCTGCCCATGCCACACGCACTCATGCAACCCCTTACCATCAGAGATGCAGGCTTCTGAATTGAGTGCTGATAACAACTTGGGTTGTCCTTTTCTTCTTTAGTCCGGATGACATGGCGTCCCTTTTTTCCAAAAAGAACTTCAAATTTTGTTTCGTCTGACCACAGAACAGTTTTCCTCTTTGTCACAGTCCATTTTAAATGAGCCTTGGGCCAGAGAAAACGCCTGCGCTTCTGGACCATGTTTAGATACGGCTTCTTTTTTGACCTATAGAGTTTAGCCGGCAACGGCGAATGGCACGGTGGATTGCGTTCACGACAATGTTTTCTGGAAGTATTCCTAAACCCATGTTGTGATTTCCATTACAGTAAAATTCCTGTATGTGATACAGTGCCGTCTAAGGGCCCGAAGATCAAGGGCATCCAGTATGGTTTTCCGGCCTAGACCCTTACGCACAGAGATTGTTCCAAATTCTCTGAATCTTTGGATGATATTAAGCACTGTAGATGATGATAACTTCAAAATCTTTGCAATTTTTCTCTGAGAAACTCCTTTCAGATATGCTCCACGATTTTCACCGCTAGCATGGGGGGAATCTTGGTGATTATGCCCATTGACTCTCAGAAGGACACGCACTCTGCATGACATGAGGACTCTTTCTTATACCAATATGTGCCAATTGACCTAATCACAGTTGGTCAAAATGGTCACTCGAGAGGTTCCTATTGTAGATTTAACTTTTCCGGCCTTTTATTGCTACCTGTCCCAACTTTTTTTTGGAATGTGTAGCTCTCATGAGATCCAAAATGAGCCAATATTTGGCATGACATTTCAAAAATCTCACTTTCAACATTTGATATGTTAACTATATTCTATTGCGAATAAAATATAAGTTTATGAGATTTGTAAATTATTCCAATCATTTTTTACTCACAATTTGTACAGTGTCACAACTTTTTTGGAATCAGGTTTGTATAATATATACACACACCAATTTAAAAGTGTAGCAAAAAACCAGTTCGCCCCAAAAAATGAGAACTGTCTTCTAACCCTTGAAATATATATTTTTAATGGAACACCAAAGGAGATATCATGCAACATATTTGGACTGATCTTTTCCACACAATAATAACAGACTGTGATTATAGCATGATCAAGCTTTATAAAAAGAACTAAAGTATGTTCCTGTTATAGAACTCCAGTTCTTCTTAAGCCATACAATACCTTTGTGTAAAGAACAGACTGATACGTATGTCATTATTCTCTAAAAATCTTTATATCCATAATTTTGAGTGGAGAAAACCAGTAAACTACACAAACTACTCATTGTATTGAAAAGAGACCCTATACATTCCACTAAATGACAATAGTCTCTTTAAAGATCTGGGTCACTCCAAAGATGTTTATGGCTATATATACCAGGGATTTCTAGACAGAAAGACTAAAACAATGTTACAACAGTTTTACCCATCTGTGTAACAGTCAACAATTCCCTTCCCTAAAACACATTACACACTCTTGTCTTAGGACCATTTTTGTCATTAGAATGGCTCTGCAGCAATTTCCAAACCAAAGTACCTTCCCACACTAAATGTGGATTTCACAACTCCTAACTCAGTGCAAGGACATTATGCTTTTATTTTCAATGAGGGATGGATTTGTGACTCACACACCTTCACAAACTTACACCAATTACCTAGTGTAGTATCCATATTACTCAAATGCAAATCTATCTTTACAATACTTAGACACATAGTTGACTGTGTTTGTGTGTGAAAGACGAAAAACCCTCAAATCATCCTATTAGGAGCACTGGAAATTAGATCTCTGGAAGCATTACAGTAACTCCCATTCCAAACAATTAGAAAGATACAGCTCTCACACAATAAATTCAGTGTGCTTGACAAGCTGTTCAAATGGAACTTCAAGCTTGCCAGAAGCTCAATTTGTCTGACTGTAATGAGTCAAGTTAATGTACAAGAAAAACACTTTTGACAGCTTCAATTAAAATTCTGAATGCTAATTTACAAATCTAATTTAATTACACATTATTTTGCATACAATTTACATCTTAAGCAACTAATAGTACAGTGACATCATTAGGTTATAACCACCCTATTTAACACAGTACATTCTATGATTTTGACATTTTTATTTAGAAAACCCACAGCTTAAGAAAAATAAAGTATTTTTTTCTCTCCAGAAAGGTGGTTTCACTTGTAATTTTTTTCTCAGTGCTTTAAATCAGACTCAGTCTTAGTTAGTGCTTTAAAACATAGACATTTAACACACTTTAAAAAGTATTGATGCATTTTTAACAGAAAATTACACTCTTTTGCTGATAGCAAATTTCTCCTCATATCTCAAACTGTAATCCTTCTAGTCCCATCATTATATATATTTTTAAATGGTTACCTTTAACGCAAAAGTAATGATTTCCAGTGTAGTCTATGACAGCTAGTATTAAAATACCACCATCTTTCAGCGTAACATTTTGTGTAGTAGCCGTCATTTAATGGAATCGGTCACCCAAGATTCTCGAACTATTTTGAACTTCTTAGCTTAAAGTCGCCTGAGCGTCTTAAAGTCCAGAGTTCTTCTCTCACTTTCTACTATGACATGCAGTGGTGGAAAGAGTACTGAAAAAAATATACTAAGTAAAAGTACCATTACCTTCCAAAAAAAATGTAGTGCGAGTAGAGTAAAAATACTTGTCCAAAAAAACTACTTGAGTAAAAGAGTAGCCTATTTAAAAGTACTCGTGAGTATTGAGTAGCGAGTACTGAGCTGTGGATTCCACCCCCTCATAATAAACGCTGTACACAGCAATTTACACATTTTAAAAACGTTGCACATTCTGTAATTCACATCATCTTGTTTATCATAAAGAAGGAAGAATATCTTTCATCCAGCAGTTTAATTTTGACTGCCAACTCTTTAAAAAACATCAAAACAGCACAGAAACAGTATTAATTTGAAGAAAAGATTAAAGTTATTCTCAATACAATCACCCCCATTTAAATCATAAAGTTTGAAAAATTAGATTTAAAATCATGTGTAAGGCCACCGAGACAGCATATGCTGTTGTTGCACATAAAATAATAATGTTTAGAACAGCGCAAATACAAACACCATTAGAAACTCAAAGTTCAGCATCACACACCATGATATGGGTTAAAATGAGAGCCCATTTCTCTCCAAAACGGTGCCAGTTTTAGCGTTTTGCAATAAAGAAATAAGAATAACTAAACTTGATAATATGTTATCAAATGTTTTACATCATGCACAGGTATAGAAGGATGGCATCATGCATTAAACCTTTTTACACATTTACTCGAATTGTGATGATGATCATCCAATTTGGTCCAGTAAAAACTGCAAGTTTACATCCGTGTAAGTATTAGGTGAAAAACTTTTCAAAGGAAAACACACAGCCACCACACACACATGACATGTCCTTCTTGCTGACCGCTTGGCACAGCCAGGGGTAACGGGAATCAGCAGCATCCACAACTGAACGGAAACAAAAAGTGTTGAACTTGAAAATTATTTATGCGCGAGTGCACTTGCTAAATAAAGGCGGATTGTATAAAATGGATAAAAAAAAAGTTAAAAAAAAGTTTATAATGAGCTGCAGTTTTATACATCCACACGCGCACGAGCTGCAGTATCTTAATGCACGGGTCAGGGCGAGAACGAGATTACATGGGGGCCGTGTCCCCCCTCACTTTTAATAAAATGTAAATTCGTCCCCCACACTTTTTTTGGGTAAGTGTGTTCACATAGAGGTTTTCAAGAGCCCGTGTGAATAAATATAGATTTAAATTCAAAGAGACAGGATAGTCTGTGCATGATCTGATGTTTTATTCGGACCCAGAATAAGGCGAGATGAACATTGCGGCGCTAAACACTCAGTGCAGTGTTTGTTTCATTCATACTCGAAGCCGGAGGGAGCTCTAGCGCAGAAAGTCGTATGAGGAAATTCCTAATATGGACAAAAAAAAAAAAAAGAGGGGGGGGGGGGGTCCAGCTATTGCTGTATGAAACAGTTGTTTTCACAGAAAAACAGAAAAGTTTGGAAACATGAAGACATTAAACAAACGATTGCGACAATATGGTTTATTTGAGTTTGTCAAGTCATCTCCAGGTAATAAATAAAGTATATGAACAATGCAGTGCTAACTGACATAGCATTTATTACAGTATAGAAACTATTCTGCCTTATTATGTGATTAAAAAAAGTGCTTGTAGTATATAAACAAATCATTATTATTGGTTATTGTCCAGCAGTTATCTGATTTATAAGCCAATTAAAAAGCTAGAAATGAGAGAAAAATTTAAGTTGACTATACACTACGAGTCAAAAGTTTTTGAACAGTAAGATTGTTATTGTTTTTAAAGAAGTCTCTTCTGCTCAAAAAGCCTGCATTTATTTGATCCAAAAAACAGCAAAAACAGTAAAATTTTGAAATATTTTTTACTAGGCTATTTAAAATAACTATTTCTATTTGAATATATTTAAAAATGTAATTTATACTTGGAGATGTTAAAGCTGAGTATTTAGAATAATACTCCGTCACACGATCCTTCAGAAATCATTCTGATATTCTGATTTGCTGCTCAAAAAAACATTTATTATTATTATGATGTTTAAAACAGCTGAGTAGAATTTTTTCAGATTCCTTTGATGAATAGAAAGTTCAGAATAACAGCATTTATTTGAAATAGAAACCTAGAAATCTATTGAAACATTATAAATGTCACATTATATCACTTTTGACAATTTAAGCATCCTAGCTAAATAAAGTGGGCTTTCTATAATTTATTTTCTGGAAAATAAAAATTATACTGAATCTAAGCTTTTGAATGGTATAATGTTACAAAAAGTTATAAAAGCTTTTTATTTCAGATAAAAGCTGATCTTTGGATCTTTCTATTCATAAAAGAATCCTGAAAAAATTGACTCAACTGTTTTAAATATTGATAACATAAAAGTACATTTTAAAAAAAGGTTCTTGAGCAGCAAATCAGTAGTATATTATAATGATTTCTGAAGGATGTGCCACTGAAGACTGGAGTCATGATGCTGAAAAGTCAGCTTTGATCACAGGAATAAATTATATTTTAAAAATATATTCAAATAGAAAGCAGTTATTTTAAATAGAAAAAATATTTCACAACATTACTGCTTATGCTGTACTTTGAATCAAATAAATGTA
>JADLZN010008393.1:0-28648 GCA_018155175.1 Sinocyclocheilus anophthalmus | reverse complement strand
TGTTTTTTTTTTTTTTCTTTTTTGTTTGTTTTTTTTTTAACATTGACAAAGCCTCAACATCAACGTTCCTGCCGTTCAGGGTGTTGCTGGTTATCATGTAATTTTATAAATTGTAAATAACTCTTACTTTTGTTAGTATTTGGTGATATTTGTGAACAAAATCCCCAGCATTTGGCCACCTGTTCCTGCCAGATAAACTTGTTTGGTCAACCGATGATGTTGTTCCTAGACAGTTCTCACAAAATTAAGCCATATAATCTCTTTCTGTATAGGACAAAAAGCCTGCCAAGACTAAGATTTTTATTGAGTTTTACCTTTCCACTGGGTGAAAACTGTAAAAATATGAGCAGCACAATCTCATAATGTTTCATTGTTCCTTTCTGATTCACTCTCATTTTTTCATTTTTTATCTCTTTTTTGTCTCTCTTATTGTTAGTATCTTCTGAAACAGTAAAGTTTTGCCTGTCAGAATATTCTGAAATCAGTACGGGTGGTCTGATCTCTTCAGGCTCTCTGTTGTCCACCTGCACGCTCTGTTTCACCACTTCCTCCCTCTCTTCCCTTCTCCCAGCTGACTAGTGTAATTTAAGCTTATGTTATGCCTTAAACGGAGGACAGAATGTGTGTAAAATACCTCTGAATTAGTTTAAGTAGTCAGATTATGCACATTTTAACTGGGGGGCATAATCTCGGGGGGACAGTCCTTTACTTCCTTCTGTCCTCTCTCTGCCCCCCTCTTGGCACCTTAACCAATGCTAGGGACAGCAGTATAAAGATTTGAAAATAAACTGCACAACAACGTTATAAGTGATTTAATTCAATTACAGCCATGGTAACACTCATGACGTCTTGCGGCTAATACTTTTTTGAAGTGTGCTGTTAACAATTTTATTCTGTGCAGCTGCCTTTTGCTGTAAACAACATATTCATGTTTGTTTTCAATCACAAACTATGAGTTGAAAAGATTTAAGTTTGTAATTTTTGTTGAATGATGAAAGTACAGGAAACTGGCATTCGCAGGCCTTCTTTTTTACTTCCATAAGTGAATGTGTTTCCTGTCGAAAACGAAGATATTAAATGAAAAAAAAACAAGCTGACATTAGATTTTAATCCATTGGGATTATTTGGAATCCACCAAGTCTCTCATGGGTGGTATAAGGAAGTAATTTTAAAAAACAATTGTCAACAACATTTTTTTTTCTTACTTAATAGTGCTTGAAAAAACACTTTGATCTTCCACTTGTTGAAACAGCCTACAGAGAGCATGAATCTGGCCCTTCCTAAGGTTTCAAATGGTCTGATTTTTCCCCTTGTTACCATATAGCGGGGGGAAAACTAATGTATATTGTCCACTGTTTATTTGCCTAGGGAAAATAGTAAAAAAGAAAATCCTAAAATGAAGATCGTTGAAAGTGTAATAAATGTGACCTTATTTGTTTTTTTGTGCAAGACAGAAGAAGCTATATTACTAAAAGGGCACATATGTATAAGAGCAAAAGGATGAATTTCTCATGCCACTGAGAATTTACACACACACATACACATACACCCCTTTCTATGTTTTTGGGGACATTCCATTGGCGTACGGTCCTTTATACCTGGACAAACTAATTTTCTATCCCCCTTCCCTAACCTAACACCTCCCACAAAATTGTTCTGCTATTTTAAGACTTTCAAAAAGATACTCTGTCTGATTTCTAAGCTTTTTTTTTGCCCCTCATGGGGGACCTTAAACAAAATAAATAAAAAATTGTCCCCACAGGTAAAGATTGACTGGTAATTCCTAATCCTTTTCCGTAAATGAAATACCATGACACCACACACAGTTTTTTTTAGGAGTAAATATCAATTTAATGTAATATAATCACACAAATCATGAGTTTTTATCTCCGGAGAGTAAACAGACGTCCTACTTCCATGTGTTTTTAAATGTTTTAAAATTTTCTGTGTCCTCAAACCTAACCTTCACAAGAACCTTTTAACACAACATTATATTTAATAGTAAAGCATGATGAACAATGACCATGAAGACTACATAAATCCCACAAGTCGTTGCTAAATAATATTTCAACTATTTTATGACAGGAATTTAAAACCCTCAAAGTATAGACAAACCGGTCAACAACCCACACACTACACACACACACACAACACACACATCCACAATGACAAAGCAACCAAATTTTATTTAGTGTTTATATGTTTTGTTTTTGTTGCCATGCACATTCTGTGAAGTGATGTGCCCACTCCGCTCACTTAAACACGCTGGTCAAAACCACTCAATACCCATATCCGACAAACCCGGCCCACGGTTAAAGGCTTGAAATCTCTCGACACCATCTAAAACATAAAGCTTAAAGATTAGATCCTGGAAACTACTGAATTTTATAAAGTGGGTCACCAACGTCTGAGAACCACATTAAAATCGGAAGTTCACAAATCGATTGGAAAATAAAACCCAACTATTTTCAAATTGAAGGGGTCCATATGACTGCGATTTTCAACTTTTTTCCTTCTCTCTTTTGATGTTACAAAGCCTCTTGTTGCAACTAAAGAATCCGGTAAACGTTGCAATCTAAGTCTTCAAATCCACAAGTATTAATATTATTAAAAGTTACCTCATCAAGCCACAATCAACCTTCCCTAAAACGCTCGTTCTAACACTCTAACCCACACTCTACCCATCCTATTGGGGAATTGCTAAACGCCGCCAAATTTTCACGCAAAGAAAAGAAGCGTACCTTTTTATTTCTTCTCTGGAGTTTTGTTGTTCGCCGCCATGGCGTAAAATGCTGTGTTCCTTCAATTGTGAAGCCAAACTAGCTTTTTTGGCCTTCCAAAAGAGATATATCTGCTTTCCGTCAATGCTTGAAGCTGTCCGGGCTGGTTTCTAGAGGAAATAACTACAGAACTTTGCGCTGTGGATCCGCCGGAATCTGCTTTCACTGTGGAACCAAGCGGAGTTCCAGCCGGAGTCGTCCACATGTCTTCCGACGATTCTTCGTGTCGAATCGTCGCTCCGCGCTGTTCCAAATCCGCCGCGCGTCTCACTCTAACCCTCCCCCTCCGTTCCTCACGCTAAGCCCCCTGCCTCGTGCTCACTGTATTGTGAAAGCTGAAACCACTTTGGCCTTTCTAAAAATGGACATGGAACTCGAAATCCGGTTAAGTTTATTTCAAAGATTTACAACACTGTCCCAGAACACTTCAACCCAAATATCCAAATGTGTGCAGCACATTTTATGGAGCACCGTTTACTGATCCTGGTAGAGTTGACTACAAAGCCGGCAGTTCTGACTCACAGACTGTAAATACATTTTTTATATTTAAAAGCGTTTTTTATATATTTTATATAATTTTTTTGTAAAACTAGTTTTTTGGGGGCAGTGGTAAGTAGGGCCAATGTTTTTGTCATTCTCCATGTCATTTGGTGTTTTTTTTTCACCATGTTTCATGTTTTAAGGCTTTTATTTTGTAATGTTTCAAACACACACCGTTAGGTCTTCTTTCCTGTGCCTCATGAAAGCTCTTGCCCTTGTTTTTGTGTCATGTTCTGGTTTTATCTTAGTCAATCTCCTTGTTTCCCTTGGTTTTCTTGTCATGTGACCCTTGTCCGCCTATACTACCCCTCATGTTCCCTAGCCTTGGTCGTGTATTGAAGTTGAAACCCCTGTCGTTGATTCTATTTTGTTTGTGCCTCGTCAGAAGGAATCTGTTCATTGCATGCCTAGGCCATCCCTATCAGTCAATTCAATAATCAAGTCGGTGTATCTTGTGGGCATTATGTTGGAATCCCTGTCCTAAAACTGCCCTGTTCATCACTCGCCTCCCTTCAGTGATTGACGTTACAAGAATACCACACCCATTCACTGAACCCAAGCAGTTTCACGCCGCCCTGCCTTTCCTCAAGGTAACAGGCCCTGAATTTAGGTATTACGTGAGCTGGATTTTGGTTGAACTTGTTATCCAAGGTTAACGTTAACGATGTTGCCTCAAATGCACACTATTGCCGTTTTGGTTTGGGACAATAGCATTTCACAATTAATAGCCAGCGCATAACCCACACCTGGGATTGAAAACATAACATTGATCATGCTCTCTGTTGGGCGGCTCAGTCGTACAACCCGTGGGTGTTGCGGATAAGGAACCCGCAATACTACAAGGTGCCCCCAACACCAGAGCCTCTTCCCAATCCCGACCGTCCTTTCTGTAGTTGTTCACGTCCGCCTGCCAAGCCACGATCCCTGCACACACATCATGGATCTGTTACGCCAAAGTTCGCTCACTGTCATGCCCCTACTCCAGGTACCTGCTCCATCATGCCAGTAAACCCCTCTTAAGCGCGATACTTAATCACATAGGCTGATATATTCCTAATGTGGAGTAATATCTCATTTGATTGCCTACCACTAGTGGCAACATGTATACTTCGACTTCCAGACAAAATGAACCGTCACTTTCCTATTCAAAAGTATTGGAGGAAGAGCACCGCAGTGAGCTATCTGTCCATTTATTCGGAAAGCAAGTTCATTTCATAGCGTGAGCTGGAGATTGTGAGCGAATCAAATCAGCCAAAATGGCTTTAGAAAAGTTGTACCGTGAGGATTTGGCAAATGTTATTTGCCCTATTTGACGTCTGAAGGGGAATATTGCCTTTTGGAAAGTAGATCGTCCATCCTAATGACGTGCTTTCTCCCGTAACATCTTGCAGCGCACAAATGGTGCCGCCGTGTAATGCGAAGTGTTTCCCGAATCACAAACAAGTGAATTTTGAACCCTTGCCCCGGGTATATGGGGGTGGCAGGGCCAGACTTTATTTCCCTGATATTAACCCTGATGAACTGAATCAAAAAGGTAAGCACGCTCACGAGCGTTTTAACCTATATAGTAATGGTATATATAATCTTTAACTTTCTCCTGTTTTTAACAAATTGTGGGTGTCCTCGTTTCCTGATCATTTGGAATGAGATAAAAAATACAAAACAGTTCAAAGCATCGAATCATCAATATCGATTGTTTAATTGTATTTAATATAAGCTATTAAAAAAATAAATAAAAAAAAAAAAAATTCTCTCTTTTTTTTTTCCTTCTCTTTCTAGCTTGTACTTTTTTTGAACAATGTCTAGAAACTTGGTATTACTGGCACTTCCTGTATCTGTTTGCCTCTTTAAAAAGAATCGCTTTATGTATCCCCCAATTGTAAGTTGCTTTGGATAAAAGCTTCTGCAAAATGACTAAATGTAATGTAATGTATTTTTTCCTGAATATTATAATACATATCAAGTAGGCCGCCCCCTGATGACGTCATAAGTATCACATGAGACAATGATAACATATTTACACCCCACATGAAACTTGCACAGTCATGCCCAACATTTTTCTATTTACTAATCTCTATCTTTGAACCTTTCCAAAGACACCATCTTTGGAAAATCTTGATGTCCAAACCAGCATTTTCCAAAAAAAACCTGGCGTCCAAAGGGTTAAGTCAAAGTTTACTCTGTCATATCCTACCAAAGTCAAAAGCATGATAATCACATCATTCTGTCAAGCCAAAAGCCGTGCTCCCGATCATGCCGTCACATCAAGAGATTCCTTTACAATACTTGCCTCCTTCAATAGCTTCATCATCAATCCATGGCGCCGACGTTGATGGCTGCCTCCGTGGTGTGTTCCGCAGTTGTTTTTATGTTTTTGTTATTTTGTCCTGTCTTTAGTTATATCCCTTCAATCAGTTTCACCAGAGACGAATTGTTGGACATTCGGAAGTACACACCACCCTATATTTCGCCGGTTTTCGACTATTCGGACGTTTTGCTGGACATTGTAGTCGGGGGAACTGTGGCGCTGATCAAGCGCTTCAGGACGCGCAGACGGGGGAAGCGAGCCGGCGCGCTTGTGAAGCTCAGGCAGCGCGGATTCAGGATGCCGTTGCCAAGAATCCATCTGGCGAACCTCCGCTCTCTACACAACAAAACAGACGAACTCCTTCTGCCCTCCCGGACAAATAAGGATTTTTCAAAACTCTGCTGCTCTATGTTTCTAATTTTCACACACGGAAAACCCTGGTCTGATAAGACGCCATTCCGGACACGCGCGTGGAGTCCCTGCCGGTTTTCAGCTGGTCAGAGCGACCGCGACACAAGGAATCACAGGGAAATCACGCGGAACGGCGGACGATGCTTTTTACTCAATGATTAAGGTGGTGGTACCGATGTAACTGTGTTAAGAGAAAATGTTATGTTCATCAGATATCGAGAAAGTGCTCTTCATTACTGCACCGTCTATTAGCCGCGGGAGTTTTTGGCGCTTCCTACAACCAACATTCTCGTGAGTGTTTACATTCCTCTGCAAGCACACGTGAGCTCTGCTTTACATAAACTCGCTGATCTGATCACAGACACCGAACAACAACACCCAGACTCTGTTTTAACCATTCTTGAGGACTTTAATAAAGCCAATCTCTCCCATGAACAGCCAAAATACAGACAGCACATAACATGTCCCACCAGAGACACCAATATATTTATATCACTGTTACACAGCAATAAAGGATACATATCACTCTGTCCCACGGGCAGCTTAGGGGCTCTCTGGTCACTGTTTGGTTCACCTTATACCGACCTACAGGCAGAAACTAAAATCATCTAAACCTTTATTAAGGACTGTAAAAAGTATGACTATTGAACCAACAGGATTTACACAAAAGCTTGTGTGACCTCACTGATTTGAAAGCGGTTTTGGATCTCTGCCACCGATCTGACAGCTCAACAGATACTGTAACATCTTAGTCTAGTTTCTGGTGAAGACATGTGCAATTTCCTACCAGGAACATCAATTTACACTAAACAAACAATGACCAAACCATGGTTTCAACCTGCAAAACCCGACAGCTCCCGTCAGCAAAAGAAAGATCTCACAGAAGGGGATAATTCCTTGTATAAACGATGCTCTAAATAAACACCGGAAAATGAGACTCAAGGTCAAAGCGGAATTAAAGTTCGGAAAAATAAAAGATTAAATTCTCTTCCACCTGACTCCGCATCATTTGAAAAGTCCTAAACAAATCACCAACTACAATAACCCATCCCCCAACAGCAGCTGTGAAAATCAAAACACCTGCAGACGATTTGAACGAAGTCTACTGCAAGGGTTTAAAACACCCCCACCCGCCGCCTGAACACCCTTCCACACACCATTAACACCTCCAGCACCTCCCTCTCCCCCACTCCTGCACTTCAGATCAGCGAAGATGATGTGCACCAGGTCTTCCAGAAGCAGAAAAGGAAAAAAGCAACAGGCCCAGATTGTGTTATACCAGTCTGTCTGAAATCCTGTGCTGAACAGCTGGCCCCCATCTTCACACAGATACAGATCTCAAACAGATCCACTGATCCTTGTGCGAAAGTCCCCCATTGCGTTCAACAACTCTCCACCATCACCCCCGTCCCAAAAGAAAACCCAAATTACTGGACTTTGACTACAGACCTTGGGCCGCTACATCTGTGTCATGAAAAGTCTTTGAAAAAACTGTTGCTGTGCCCCCCTGGAAAGGACATCCTGGGACCCCTTTCTGGATCCGTCTTCATTTGCTACAGCAAAACAGTCTGTGGACCGATGCCGTACACATGGACTGCATTATGTTCCTGCAACATCTAGACAGACCAGTAACTTATGTGCGGCTCCTGTTGGTGACTTCAGCTTTTCCCCCCCCCCGGCCTTACCACTATCATGCCCAAACCTCCTCCCTGCCCAAACTATCCTCACTCTCCGTGCTCCACCTCTCGTCTCTGCAGGAATCAAACACTTCCCCCTGACAAATCCGACACAGCTTAATGAGTCTTGGAAAAATACACATCCACACTCCCGTACGATCGACTGTGCTCCCAAGGTTTGTTGTCTCTCCTCATTGCTCTTTTCTCCCCTTTAACAACAAAAGGACCACCTCTAAGACCCCTCTGTCAAGCTCCTGAAATATATGCAGAAAAGACGACACCAACACTCATTCGTCCTTCCATCAGAAATGGTGACGAGTTCTGCTTTACAGACCAACGGAAGGTCGAGGCAGACTTGCTTTTTCCTGGTTCAGTCTAACAACTGGAGCTTCAACTAACCCACACGCTCAGAACTGTGGTAATGACCGTTGGACTTCAATGAGAACCCCTCCCCGCACATCCCCCACCCTTCACCATCTGGACAAATCACTGTAGGAACTGCAGTGGGAGTACCAATTCAGGTTCCTGGGCCACATCACCACAATCCGCAAGGACCTAACGTTGTGACAACTCCATTGACGCCCATTTTGACAAAAGGCCCAGCAAATGAGTTGGTTCACCTTCCTTCGCCCACTGAGGAAGTTCAAAATACCTGCCCACAGGAGCTGCTGAAACAGTTCTTACTCCGCCATTCTGATCCATCCTCTGCACTTCATAACTTCCCTGGTTTTTCACTCATGCTACCCAAATCTGACCCTCAAAGAACTACAGAGGGGTCGTCCCGGTACTGCTGAGCGAATTACATATGGACAAAACCCTCCCTTCTCTCCACGAATAACGTGTACTTATCCAAGGAGCAAAAGAGGCGGGCCAAATCCCCCCTGGACCCCTCACATCCAGCAACACTCCCGCTTGAAACTGTTGCCAAATCTGTTTCGGACCGCTACAGACGCCTCCTGAGCACCAGAAAACGTTCAAACACAAGGAACATTTTTCTTCCCTCATTGCCAACATATCTCATGAAACACTTTACATACCGTGGCATCCCCACTAATTATCCCACTCGAATCAACACTTCTTTATCTACACTCAATAACGCCCACACCTCACCCATTTTGCTCAACTAATATACAGTACCTTTCCATAAAAAAAAAAAAAACACACTGTCCCCCTATTTAATAGCCTGCACACACAATTGTCAATTTAATATAGTTTTTTATTCCCTTATTACTTGTGCTAGTGTTAAAGTTTTTCTTATCCCACCTTTTTGTTTATGTTCTGTCACTGTCATTCTGTTACACTTTGGAAGCTTCTGTCACGAAAACAAATGCCTCGTATGTGTAAACATACCTGGCAAAAAAAACTCATTCTGATTCTGATTCTGAATTCACAATCGCAGATGGGCTGCCACACCAAGAGTTTCCTTCACAACATGGCCGCCCTTCAGAGTTCATCAATCACGAAACTTAACTGTCCCCCTGTCCACATCCAGCACGGAGTGCTGTTTTCCCTGCACTCGCTGACTGTCCGTCATGGCCAACGAGCCGTCAATGAAACTCAACATGACGTCTTGTCACGACTTGAGGCTGTTCTTGAAACTCAACTTTCCTTCCTGTCACAAACCCAGCCATTGAGGCCGTCATGGAATTCAACTGTCCTGTCCAGTTCCGCCCTTGGCAGGCCTAATTCCTGACTCACTGTTCTTGACTGCCACGGACAAGGAGCCGTTCATGACCCTCCACTGTCCCCCCCTTACCTGCCCACGCCAAGGATGCCGTTCATGACTCCAGTCGTGCCTTTCCACAGACCATGCAGGCCGTTCATGAACTCACTGTCTGTCCTGCCACGGCCAAGGAGGCCGTTCATGAACTCATTGTCTGTCCTGTCACAGCCATGGAGGCCGTTCATGAGCTCACTGTCTGCCGGTCAACGTCCAAGTAGGCCCATGATCCATCAAGAAACTCTCCTGCTTGCCTCCGTCACAGTCCAAGTGGTTGTCCATGTCCCTCGCTCCGCCATGGCTTCCTGCTCTTGCTTGTCCATCACTCTCACCCAACATCGCGCCTGCTCGTGCTGATCCGCCTGGCCCCTGGCTCTGCCCGCTCTCCCGCCATGGGCTCCTGATCTGCCTGCCTCCGCCATGCTTCCCTGCTCCTGCCGTCATCACCCGTCCGCCCTTTCGGCCCTGCACCGCCATTGGCTCCCCTAAATGCCTCACCGCCATTGGTTCCTGCTCTGTCTGCTCCGCCATGGCTCCCTGCTCTGCCTTTTCCTGGCCCTCCATCCCTCCCCCAGTTCTGTCTCCACTCCACCACCCTCCTGGACTTCTTGGATTTTGTTTGGGCATCTGGAGCCGCCCATAGAAGGGGGGATATGTAATGTGGGGTTTGTGTTTTGGTGTTTCCATTCTTTTATTGTGTAATTGTTTCAACACCCCTGTTACGTGTCATGCTCCCTTTCCCTCATGTTACCTTCTGCCTTTGAAATCGGTGCTTCGCTTGAACACCGCTACAGACCAGGTCAACGAGAGTAATACGCTTGCAAAAGTCGGGGTCGACGGTGAAACGAGGCCTTCAAGCGACACTTCTGCTCCGGTTAGTGACGCTGTAGGCGCGTGTGTTTTGCATACTCCTATCACAGATATTAATGACTTAACTGCAAAATTTGGCAAAATACACAGACGTTTCCAAACGAACCTTTTTTTCAAAATGGTCACAACAGAATACACTTTTTATATACTGATTAATAACAGCCCCTCTGTTTCAAGAATAAAGTTCAACTAACATATTTACTCTTTCAAATACTATACAGTGGGGGTATAATACCTGTATGCCTTTCCATGATAAACGTGAACTCATATAAACATTGCGACTACAGTAAAAAAACAAGCTTTTAACTGTCTAAAAACACCGATGTATGGCAATATTGAATAATGGAGATGTTAGAAACCCACAATCCATGTTGTCATGTGGGTGAATTTGGCCAATCTGAAACACTGTGTCGTCTCAGACTTCCTGCAGTTTCGCTCTGAAAAAGGCTGCGCCATCGGAGTGCGACAGCCGGCTGCTCCTCGAACCGCTATCGCGGTACTGTTTTAGAGAAATTCCACAAAATCGTGAACAGTGAAACTTAAGCTTCTGCCGGTTGCGAAATCGACAAAATTTCTAACCGGGCAGTCACTGCTTCAAGTCATAGCGCCGATCGATTTCGCGGCGAAACGGTCGCCGCATGAAGTCGAAACGACCTTAATGTGTCAGTGTTTCGGCCTGGTTGGTATCTTAGTCAATGTGTCTTGTTGCCCATTCATGTTTGTTTTTGTCATGTGACCCTCTTGTCTGCTATAATTAGCCCTCATGTTGCCATTGGTCCTTGTCGGTATTGAAGTTGTAAAACCGCTGTCTGTGAGTCTAATTTGTGGTTGCCCTTGCAGATCTGTTCAATAGCTATCAAGTCTGTGCGGCCATCGCTCAATCACGTCTGGGTATCTTGTTTGGAATTAAATGTTTGGATGTTTGGATCACACGTAAAATAACCTTCTAACTGGTTCTCACTACGCCTCGCCTTCAGGTAATTGATCGTTACACGACTCCGATCAAAAAAGGCAAGACATGGTTTATGTTGACGGGGCGCGATGCACGTGTCAAAAAAGACAGAGAAGATCAATTTAACCGCTAATTAGTCCCTAACTGGATGCAACGAATGGCCTTTTGTTTATAATTGGTATTTCAATGTTTTTTGAATCATCGTTCCGGCCCTGAACAGGGCACATCTCACAAAATAATGTTGAAGGGTTTACTTTCCGTCTCACGCTTGATGTATCGGTAATGGACATATTAAACCCAAATCCAACATACTCACTAGAGATACCTGCCATCACATCACAATACCTCGATTTTTCAAGACTCGATGAGCTTTGTAAAAATCGCTCGTTTCAGCAAGTGGGCATAGAAGGTTAGCAATAATGGACCATTATTTGGAAAATATGTGTTTTTTTTTTTTAACCTTATAACCGGCATAAAACACATTTCATTTACACCAAATAATACAAAATACTGTTCTTTTTTTAACACATCATATGACCCCGTAAAAACATTAAAAACAAAGAAAAAACAGCAAATGCACGCAATCATACTGATAACACTAAAGTTGTAATGCAAAAAAAAAGAGCATTTCGACTTGTGTTTTCGGATTTTTCTGACCCCTTGTATCCTGATATGCCTGCAGTAAAACTTAATGCATATTTGTCTTCACAATTCGGCCTCTCTTTCCCTCTCTTCCTGTATGTGGAAACGGAATAATAAAATGGAGGATTGAAAATCTTGTCGTGGAAAATGATGGGCCTCAAGGAAGGAAGAGAATTTTAACTATATTACACCAGCGTTTCTTGATATGTAAACCGTTCACGATGGCCTGTCTGTTTGGAAATTGCATTTTGTGATATTTTTACTGAATAAGCAAGTCATTCATATATCAGCTCTCCGTTCTCGTCTCTCCCAACAACCCCCACCACACACACCCCCAGTTTTCTTATCATTCCTCATTTTCATCATATTCCGCCCTTGTTTCCAGCCCCTTTGGATCTCATATCCACTGAAATGTCATTGCTTCTGAATATTTTAATGCAAAAACAGTTTTTTTGTGCAAATTACCCCACAATCGTCCTGGCGGTTAAAATTAAAAATCAGTATTCACCCGGTGTGGGGAGAAAACATACCATTCGCTCATAGAAAAGCTCAGTGTCAAGCCTGTTTATGGTGTTGTTTGATGTTTAGACTATGTGTGTATGTGTCTGTGTGTGAGAGTTTTGGAAAAGGGACAAAGGAACAAAATCTTCACTCAATAAAATACAACAAGCAAAAATAGCTATCAATATACTGAGGCACTGCTGGAGAGAATCAGCAATAGAACATGAAAAAGAAAGCAGTCACAATGATGGCTGATCTGCAGGGAAAATGGCTCTTACTGTACAGTCTAACTATCAATACTGCTTTCAACCTTTTGAGAGTCTGCCGTATAAATCTGTTTTAGCAGTTTTTCATCTAGATGAAACAGCTGTTCAAAAAGAAGGTGTCCAAGGAGCATTACTTGATTGAGTTCAGTTGGATTACATGTAGAATTTAAGCTCATCAGTCATACCTGTTAAATAAAATAACATTTGTCCTTTAGTATGAACAGTTGGCTTGGATAAATATGAAGATATCAATGATATCAATTAATTATGATGTGTTTTATCTTATCATTCATGCTGTCATTGTACTTTATTTACTACATTTAATAATTTAATATACTAATTATTATAATATAATAGCTTATATATAATAATAAAATCAAAACAACAGTTAAATATTTAATAAATCAAAATATACATTAAAAATTCTTATAAAATAAAAACTTGAATTACCAAAACTAAATATAAATAAGCTATTAATATATATAATAAATAAAATTGATGATTGGAACTTCACAAATCAAAAAAAATTATGTCTGATTATTTAGAAATACGTAACATTATAAATCTATGATTAATAGTATATTATAAAAATATTATAATAACATAAATTTAACACTAGGTGTTGTTGTCATTGTTAAGTTCCTTATCCCTACGACTAACTTATTATTTGTAAATGTAAAGTATAAACTCCTTTTTGTGCTGTGGAAATCTCACATCCAGGAACAAAAAAAAATCATATACCTGTGTCCAGAATTATTCCTACTTTGTGCAACTAACAAGTTTCGGTTTTGAACAAAATCCTGGTTTAAAAAACATAAAAAAAATAACAAATTCCCATGGGGGTGGTTTGAATCCTATTGAATGAATCACACAGCTTATCAAACATCTATGCATTTGACAATGTTTTCCACCAGCCCCTCAAGATGGAGAGGGAAGGATCTGTGGTCTCGCCTGGAAGTAAAACTTTCCACTGCAGTGCTTTCCTCCCATCTTTTTATTTTCCCAGAATCCTGAAAATCGTAAAGCCAACTCCGTACAGCAGCCATTGACCACCACCATCCTAATGGGCCCCATGCCAGCATGGTGTTTTAGCATATTTAGCCAGGAGAGGGCTTGGGAAAAAAATAACAACATAATGTGTAACACCCTTAGTTCATGGAATTAAATATTTACCCAGTGAGCACGCTCCACTGGCCAGTGCGCCCTGCTGCACACACACCCCACACGACCGTCCAATTATAGACATGCACACATTTGTTTTGGATGGTAACTGTGAATAACTGGTACTCTGAGTGAAATGTATACCTGCCACATTACAGCACCCAAACTCCAACATGACAAAACAAAGGTGTCTATGTTGGTTCTGAAAAAGAATATCGAATTTTTTGCAGACAAGCTTTCCTTTCTAATGAAGGACTGAATATTACCAATATAAAGCTTCCTTCTTCATGGTGCGTCACACAACAACTTTTTTGAGCCAGTGAAACATGCTTCCATACCAATGTAAATGTTGGAGGCAGGAACGCAAGCTCATGCGAAATTTTCGCTATGTTCCAAAATTTTCAACTTTGCTGGCAAATTCCCATAATCAACGGGAAAAGACGGGTGACCAAAAAACAAAACCACATTGCTTTTTCATCACCTTTTAGCTGGAATAAAACAAAAAAAAAAAACACAAGACTTTAAAATCTGCAAGATTACCGTAAGTTGAAAAAACCGCATAACTGCCATTCTTTTACTTTCTGATTATTATAATTAAAATTGACTCTGAATTAAATGGCACATCAAGTGTGGCGTCATATTACAGCTTGGCAGCGTCTAAAGAGAAATTTTCTCCAAATAATAATTAATACACACCACACCTAGACTTGTTGATTCGCAGACAAAATAATAATACAGTATATGATATATAAATAATACATGCTTACATTTTTTGTAGCCCTTTTCTCAGACTTAAATTACTTTACATTCTTCAGCATATAATCGGATTCATATATACAGAAAAGAGCTGAGAGGGGAAGAGAGGGTTGTTTGTGTGTTTGCAAGAAAATAGGAACTATGTAACTAAGAAATGAGCATTATTAGAGCAAACAGATGATTCTCATGCTAAGTTGTGAAAGGAGAGGAGAGCAGGGTGAGAAACACCTTCATCCCTCCTACTTTGTCTTTCCTGCACTTGTGTCAGACTGCAGTATTATCCCCGGCGGGCTCTAAAAAGCACTTTCTGTTCTGCAGAAATGGTAATGATGATTATGATGTTATGATGGCTTTAACTCTCTTTGTCTCTCTGTGTCTTTTTTCCTCTGTCTCTGTCTGTCTGCAGAGGATGAGTTGTAGCTATCTGCTATGTACCATCCTTCTCTTCGTGGCCGTTCTGCTCGCAGTCACAGTGACGGGAACCATTCTTCTTATGAACCACTACCAGGCTCCCCCCATGTCGGATGGCCCGCCTCATATTAGCACCAATCAGGACGAAGCCAATGCTTTGGTGACAGTCGAGAGAGGTGATGGATCACGCATCAATATCTTCATCGACCCCAACTGCCCTGATTATAACAGTAACTTCCTGAGGCTGGAAGGCGTGCAGACGTCTTTGCTGCACTCGCTCACCGACCACGATACGGATCTCAAGTCCGTCAAAGGTCAGGATCGAGCGCTATTGGTCAACTTGGCAGAGGAAGTTGCTAAGCTGTCTGCTCATGCGGGACAGCTGAAGATGGACTATGAGTCTCTCAGAAGAGGACAAGGCAACCTGGGACAGGACCTGAATACACTGCAGACTGAACAGAGCAGACTTATACAGGTAATGGCATGCAGATGCACACATATGCAGAACAGCTGTGTCTTCAGTTAAATATAACATGCATGTGGGTAGTTAGCATGGCATGTCCATTTTTTACTTTTTTTTTAAGATTTTTGGTTAAAATGTACAAAAAAAGTGTATATCTTTGGTTCTATTACAGGAGAATTTCACCATTTGAAATCACCCTTATGTCTTTACTAGCTCATTTTAAATGCTGTGTGATGAATTAAGTTTTGGAAGTGCAATCAAGTAATTGAATCAATTAATATGTGGCCATAAAAACACACCTTAAAATAAAGTGTTACCAATAATAAAGAAAAGCTAAATGCTATTCAGAATAGTTTTCACTGTAGTAAACTTGTTAAACAGTGTGTAAATAAAAAACTTAACCACTGATTTCTAGTCCTGTCCATTTTTGGAAGGCCAAACAAAGTAGTTTCGCTTTCACAACGCAACACAGCGTCACACACACGGCGGCCGAGAGTGAGAGAGGCCGGGGGCTAGCGTGAGGCAAATGGCCGGAGGGCTGAGTGAGCATGAGGCAGCGGATTCGACCAAGGAGAGCGGTACGGAGGGCGGCGGCAAACCACAGTTTTGTGACGAACCCCCGGGTGGACTCCGCTTGCACCGATAAAGCCGATATCCGGCGATCCACAGCGCAAGTTGATGTATTCATAGCGACCCGCAAGTCAGACTCCAGGGCATGACGAAGCGGATATCGTCCATGTTATGGGAAGACCAAACCAAGTAGTTTCACTTTCACAACGAAACAAACAGCGTCTCCACAACATGGCGGCAGAGGCAGCAACAATACTACAGCGAGAATAAAAGTTACGCCTTCTTTCTTTGCGTGAACATTTGGGCGGCGTTATGCAAATCTTTCCACATAGTGAGGTAGACATGTGGGGGGTGTTAGAATGAGCCGTTTTAGGTAGACTCTAAACTCTATAAAGAATAACTCTTTGGATTTGAGGCTTTAGTCTTTGCAGCTTTACAGATCTTCTTATGCACCAAGAGCTTGTTGTAACACTCCAAAGAGAAAGGAAAATTGGAAATTGCATCATATGACCCCTTTAACTTCTAAATTGTAAAATTAAGTTTCTACTCCAATTTTTCTTTAAATATTATCATTGACATGATGCTTGTTTTCGTGAATTGTCTAATAAAATGAACACTTTGTTTCTCATCGAAAGTACACAAAGCTTTTATTCATGCATCAATTGAAATAGCATACTGTAGACTTAAAGATCAATCTTGGGATTTAAGTATCCATATTGATTCATTAAAATAAAGATACACAAAACTATGAGTTTCAAATTAAGCTCTGCACGTGCAGAGGCAGCTGTGGCTGTAGTGGTGACATAGTGTGGATGACTGGCAAGCTCAAAGTTTCAGGGTGCAGGGGTGCGGTTTAAGATCAGCTAATTGAATTCATGATGTGTTGAGATGACTATTACCATGTATGAATCCTTAGGGTCCAGAATGTTGCTGTTGGAGAGTTGCTTCACGAGACAGCAGGTGGTTGATGGCTTTAGAGGGGAAGATTCCTTTGGGCTGTGAGGTCAGCGTTTTGGATAATTTTCCCAGAGTGTCATATTTGATATAATAAGAGATAAAGATGAAAAGCAGAGATGGCCCATTGTGACTGTAGGTAAGTAGAGGCCATCTGGTCATTTTCAGGAGATTGTTAGATACAATCCGGAATATTCTCATGAGATATTACATTATAATCGAGAAATCCAGCTCGTCTGAGAGAACAAACAAACACAGCAGTAACAGCATACACAATTTTGTTTAGCATCTCAACAATGTAAATCTGCAAACACTTGCATTTTTCCATTGAGGCGAATGATAATAATTCGCCAAGTAAGAATAATTAAATACAATTTAAAACTTTTATAGAAGCAAACTTTACTAATGTTTCTCAGCTTAGTAGGCTGTAACTCTGCCTCTGTGGACATGGTTAAGCATGGGATAAAACAATTTTGCTTGCCATTATTATTGTCCATTCATTGCTTATAGGCAAAATTAAGAGAAACGTCCAATAGATTTGCTTTAAACTTTGCATGAAAGTTTTTTTTCTCAGCAGTGAGCTCTCACTTTCATGAAGCAGTGCTCAAACAACATATTATTTTGCACTAAACTTCTAATTCAAAAATATTTTACTTTTCATATTTTCAAATGTTAGTTAATTGCATAATTTGCAGTGCTTCACGGACTGTGTAGTTCATTGCCTAATAAAAGAGGTTAAGTACACAGTCTTGTACCTTTTGAGATCTGCAAAAATTTTAAGAATCCCTATAGAGAAAATAAATGAGAAAAACTCTTGAAAATAGTGAATTCAATTTTATTTAAATCTATATGGAAAAATAAAACACATTATTTACGTAAATTCCATATGGTGAAAGAGTATGAACATGGAGGTTTGAGAGCCATTGATTTTGAATCTCTTCTTGGTACAAGCAGAATAAAATGGTTGAAAGAGTGTTTACCAAAGTCACACTCAAGATGGTACCATATTCCTAACCACATTTTTAAAAAGATTGGCGGACTTGAATTTGTGTTGAGATGTGATCTCGACCCTTGCAAAATTCCTCTGAAGGTATCTAATTTTCATAAACAAGTACTGCTTTTTTGGAAAATGATATTTACTCACAACTTTTCCCCTCATAACTCCACTCTTTGGAACAATAGGGCTGTAATTATTAATAGGAAATCTCTGTTTAAAAGTGATTGGTATAGCCAAGGCATTATTTTTATTCATGATTTATTAGATGATAATGGCTTTTTCTTATCTTATAATGATTTCATTAATAAATACAGAGTTAGAATTACAATAAAAGTTTATAATAAGGTATGCACTGCTATACCCACTGGATTAAGAATAATCCAAAGTTTTTCTGATCTTTTATCAGACCTGTATTTTCTCTTCCCTCTTTCTTTGAAAATATGTAATGTTGACTTTTTAGACAGTAAGTTTAATAACAAACTTATTTACAAAGAACTTAAACATATTATCACTGGTGATTACCAGTGTTATTTTCTGGGAGATGTTGAAACCTCAGTAAAGGACAAAGCTTTTACCAATTATACGGCATACCCAGTTGCTCCAAAGGTCAAGGAGATTTTAATTTACCCAATTAGTGACTTTAGACAAAAACGATTTCATTTCGAGGTGGATCCTTGTGGTTTCTGTTCTTCATTTCCTGAAACACTTGATCACCTTTTCGTTTACTGTGAGGCTTCTTCTAAATTTTGGTTCGATATACACAGCTGGTTGTCAGTAAAAATGGAGACAATTCCTCTTATAACCCAACAAGATGTCCTCTTTTTAAAGTGTGATTTAAATTCATCCTTCTCTGATGTTGTCAATTTTGTTTTGTTGATCAGTAAATATCATATCCATACTTGTAAATGGAAAAAAGTAAACCCTCCTTTAATATAGTTTTATTTGAGTTTGTAAATGTTTCAGCAGCTTCAAATGACTTCAAAAACATAATAGAAACATCTGAAAAGTTATGCTTCTCTTTCGTCAAATTATTTTCTTAGTATATTTTTCTTCTTTTTTCTTTCTAGATGTTAATCGACAATCTTGTTTTCATTCCTGCTCCTTGTTGTTTATTTTTATATATAATATATATATATTATATAGACTATATATTATAGATAGATATCTTTTTTTTTTAGTTTTGTTTCTTCCTTCTTAATGTAAACTCTGTGTTGGTCTCATGGAGTGTCTGCAGTGTGGGTTGTCCTGCTCGTAGGTCCATTAGCATAAAAAAAAAAAAAAAAAAAAAAAAAAAACTCTGAAATTAAGGGCCCACTGAAAATTTTAATTTTCATTAGGTTCACACCATGCAGCTGCGATTAAGAATCAACTTACATTCTTCTGTGGAACGCAAAAGATTATATTTTTAATAAATTAAGTCAGAATCTTCACTTTGGGGTAAACTGTCCCTTTAAGCATGTCTTCAACAAACACCCCTCAATCTCTTCCCCTCCTGCTAGCTGCTGTAGTTCAAATCTGCTTAGCTAGTTTAGATCTCAGTGTTGCACAGGGGGCAAAAATGCATCCAGTCAAAGAGGCTAATGAGGCTTGAATAAAAGCGATTAGAGTTTAGTGAAAAGGAAATTAGAAGAGGCGACTAGAGATCGGTAATTGCTCACAATCTGCCTTTATTTCACACATACTGTACTCACATTCAAATGCTGTTCTCTCTCCTTTCCCTTCAAATTTGACTTTTTATTTCAGACTACCGTCTCGTTATTTCAATCTATGATGTCCGTCTTCCAAAATAAGCAGGCCTTTCCCTCCCTTTTTTAAGCCTTTTCCATCAAAGAGCTCAGATGAGTGAAATTTAATTACAAGGCTACTGTACGCACTAGACGCAGCCAGTAATAATACCTGCTGTATTGATTTAATGAACAGGTTGAGGCGAACAGTCCAATATGCCCACGGATCTATGCTAAAGTTGGATTAGAGCATGAACCACAGCGTGGCGGCGGTAATCTCTTCTTCTTTTGCTCACGCCATCTTTACGGTCTTAAACATTTACCTTTATAAGCACACGTGCCAAATAAACAGGGCACATATACACACGCGGTGCCATTAATCATGGTCATTCTAACCCATCCTTGCTTTTGCAGACAGCCAGGCACCTAGATTATCCCTCCAACACACCCAGTAATCTTGCTGTCACCCTGGTGGTCTCTTCTCTGACCTCCATCCCACTTGGTTGATCCTCTGCCAGCTCGTCTTTGTGAAATCTCGCCACTTTTCTGACACTCACTGAACCCTCTGGCCTTCACCCTCACTCACAGGACTGTTATTTCCCTCCATGTGCTGCCATTACATAATGCAGTAAAGTCAGTATTTTAAGGTTTGTTTGCATTACTTTTAAGAGGCCGTACATTAACCTGAGGTTTTTGTTTGATGGGAAAGGGAGCTTACTGCATTTTCCCAAACCTCACGCTGAGTTGATTCATCTACCCTTGGCAGGGTTTGGGTAAACTTGTTTAAGTTGGCATCCAAGCGTGGCTCTGTGAGATTTAACTCTGTGGAAAAGACCCTGCCTGCCGAGGAGAAAGATACGGAGGTACTTACACTCAAAATTCACACATTGTGTCTGTTTTATTCTACTCGAGCTGTCATATTCGATCGAGTGACTTATAATCAAGGTCTTGTATTCATGCCAGATTAGTGCTTAAGTACTGATTCACGTCCACTTGCATTGCTTATTTTAGCGCTCTTCTTCAGAAAGCATATAGCGTAGAAATGTTTGGAAATTCATCTGTCATTTTTTCAGCTGATTAGATGTTTTGAGTATTTTTATTCTGGCTAAAATGGCTTTTAAATCCATTCGTGACCAATACAGTTTTTGACCTGTTTGTGTAGTTGTCTCACTTGCACAAAAACAGCATTATCCCACAATTGCATTTATTTGAGCTTAACTTGTACTAAACCTACAATAATCTTTTAACCTGGTGGCGTTCTGTGGAAACTAATTCCGCCAGCTGTGGTCCTGTGGTAATAGCGATTGTCTTCTACACTCCAGGGGATGATTCTGACCCTGGTTCAATGGCTGTCTATGCTATGCTGAACCATTCATCATTGTTCCAGTAGCACGCACTGCTCTGAGCTCAAGTGTTTTGCCTCGGGATGAGTTTACCCCTGGAATGCAGTGCTCTCAGTGCTTACACGGAGAAAGCGGATATGAGGGCGCTCCGTGATTGCAGTAGAACTTGACCGGATCATCTGGCTCAACCTGCTCCACCTGCAAGCAGAGATCATTGACTTCTAATAAAGAGCCCCTCATAATGAGGTGGAGATGTTTCTTTCGCTCTGTTTCTTCTAAAGATTGGGTAGATGGGCCAGTGCTGATCAAACAGAAACATCCGATAAGATCTCTGGACTCTTGAATGTTCAATAAAAGCTCTCAGCTGTCTTGCAGAGAGGAAGTGCCGTTATTGGATGGTTTCCAACTAATCAATTCATATACAGGAATTAAAACACGGATTATTCAGATCCAGGTGCTGAAAAATAGCAGCAACGTGTCCCTGGATAACCCTGAATCTGTGCCGACCACCAGATGGTTGTGCCTGAACTGTTTTAAGAGCGTATTCATCTTATGAGAGCTCTTATGAGTGGATACTAGAGAGCAGTGGATGATGCTGTTAAAGGCAGCTGTTTATGAGAGAAGTCTTGTTTTGTTTTAGTTGGCCGTTTACACTTTCGTACAGTTCATACATGCACTTACAAATATAAATTACAACCCCATTATTGACATATTTGTATGCGTGTTACAGCAACAAATCTAGTGAATAAATCAGGCAGTCTCGGAGGTAGGGATGGGCGATATGGGCTTAAAAATATATCACGATATTTCACAAATCCACATCCGCCTTCCGCGATGTTGCTCCGCACTGTCACAAACAAAAATATGTCAACAACTAGACTTTATCATTATTATCACGGGAAGACTAATTCTTATCATGGGGAGAATTTTTACCAGTATATCGCAAAAGATAAGATATCGCCCATCCCGACTCGGAGGCTTAATTGCAGTTCCGCTGTCGGGGGGGTTCATAACATTTAAGAGTGTCGTATAAGAAATGATTTTTCAATTGAAAACTATGAAATTAAATTGAAATATTAATACAACTCTTGAAAATGTAATGGTTCTAATTTAAATGGTTCTAAAAACCATATCCCTTGTGCACATGAATACATATAGTGTAACACATCATAATTATTATAAAAAATTTAAAATATATGAAGTTTTTCAAGGAATTATTTTTTAACACCAATATCTTGAAAGTATTAATCCAAAAATACATAGTTATTTTGTGGAGGCGATACCAAATGACAGTGTTGCAACTGCACAAACCTCAGAAATGTCTCAAATTATCATATATATCTGAAACACTTAATTTGCTAAGAATAATAAGAAAAGATTATTCTACGGGTTTTACAACGGATGTTTTTCAAGAATTGATAATATAATCCTTGTAAATGGAGCTTTTTATCGTTATGACATCATGAATAGATCAAAACAATAATCCAAAATGAAGTGTAATTCACAACGCATTTGTCATTGTTTGCCACCTTGGAATTATAAGGTTCTATCTGTATTCTGCATTTTGATATATTGAGCTTCAAAGATTTTGCATTCCATATACTTTGTAGATAGCATCTTAAATGAAATAAATAAAAATAAAATATAGTCCCCAACATGTACACAACTTAAAACAAAATAGGTCAATAAGTTGTCACAGATATAAGATATGGCGACATAACTTATCTACCAAAAATTCAGATAAAAACATTTATAAATATATATATATATTATCTAGGCTGCGTTGTGTGTATGTGTTAAAGTGAGAGAGAATGGAGGAGAGTCGCATTGGTGGAGTGATTTAGCAAGGATTGTGCCAGTAGTCATGGTTAACATGCCAAATCTGCAGAAAGGAAGAGGAGGTGGGGTGTCGTCGAGATTGTGTCGCTGCGGGTGTGTGTTTGGTAGGGCTGTGTGTAGGGGTGGTAGTAATTGCTTTCGGCTGATGGCATGGTGGCAATGGTCCTTTGCCCTTTTTTTTTTAGACAGTTATATTTATGCGTGTAGGTGTGTGTGAGGTGCGTACTGTCGACCAGTTCTCCCCTATCGACATGAGGAACGTAGAATAATAAAATTATACGTTGATCCTTTGTAAGTAACACTGGCCAAAAACACAACAACACACACACACACACAACCACAACACACACACACACACACAAATATGAGGCGATAAATAGCCCTTCGTTGGGGAAACAAACTCACTCCCTTCCATCTAACATATCTTCTTGGATACTCTGCTATCTAGTAAACTACACACTCTCATCGGACTGCCTGAACCAGAGAATTACATGACAAAATAGAGTAAAATGGAAACAGACAGTCTGTGGGCAGTGAGCCATGCTGGTATCACACTGGTAAAGAATAACACCAGCTCTCCCCAGAGATCTCCTCTCTACCAGAACAAAGAGCCGTCCCTTCCTCCAGAGCTCCTTCAGTCGCACAGCCTGCCTTTCCACTGTCCATCATCTGTCTCTCCTGGTTTGACTGGTCATTTTTATCTCTTAAATTCAATTCAATTCAGTTCAAGTTTATTTGTAAACGCTTTTCACGATACAAATCGTTGAAAAGAAACTTTACAGAAAATTAAGTTTCTACAAAATATTTAATAGTAGCTTATCAGTGTTGACTGTCAGTTAATGTACATATGGCAAAAAATTTACAGAAAAATCAATTAAAGACATAATCAAAAAAACTATAAACACTATTAATAGCAATTATTATATAATGCAATCAAACATATAGCAAAATGTGGTAGTTTATGTTGTTTCAGGGTTGGCATCAACTGAGGTCCTCTGAGGGGTTGGCATCATCTCTTCTCAGGTGACTGAAGCTTGTGTAAATCTAGTTAGAACAGCGAACCAAATAGAGACATATTACAGTGCTATGTTTTAGGGATGTAACGGTATGAAAATTTCATATCACGGTTATAGTGACCAAAGTTATCACGGTTATCGATATTATCACGGTTTTGTTAAAATTAGATTAAAATGTTCAAAAAAGAACTAATACACACACTGAAAACATTTCAATAAAGTTTTATATTTGAAAATCAACAAACACAATTAGAAGCTGTATGCACTTTATTTTTTGCATAAACATTAAATTAACATTAACATGAAACCCTAATAATAATAATAATAAATCACTTATACTATTATATATATAACACACACCCACAAACCCACACACACACACACATACATACAATGAACAAAATAAGTTGTTGGGTCAGGTGACTATACTACTGGAATTCTGTTCTGCTGCATTTCCTTCCTTATAATCACTGTTGTCAATAGCAACGCATTATAACACAGCACACATCCATGTCTCTTGTATCACCGCAGAGGCTCTCTCGCGGTGCTCTCTCGTTTCATTCAAATGCAGCTTGCCGTCTTGCGTCTCAGTTTTTGTTTGTATTGAAAATGAAATCGGAGGAATTTTGTATTAATACTACTATAATTTTGCTGTATTGATCATATTGTCCTGACGATTGTTTTGTGCACCGTTCATAATGGATTTATAAACAGGTAAGACTTCAAAACATTAATCTCAATTCAATATCCCCGAATTTATATATTATTATAGGTAAAAAAAAAAAAATCTGTGTAATAAGTTAACTATAAATATACAATACATTATCCCTTAAATATCAACCTGATAGTTTGAACGTTCGTTCGTCTTGGCTCAAAGACACTTGCTGAGAACTTTTCTTCGCGGAAACTTTGCGTTAATTACAAGTGAGATAACAAAATATTTAATCTCTAATCAATATTTTGTGTCCAATTATTTGCCCAGGTCTTTTGTATTGGGTTAAAAGGTACCTGCATTCGTATTTATACAGTGGTGGTGTGTCAAGAAGATGAACTTTTGTAGCGACTTTCTTCTTGCAAGATCAGCGGACAGGGTGACCGTCCTCGATTAAATTTCCTTCAGGACTCTTGTAAAAGCCAAACTACGACCAGACCACCGATTTGGTCCTCTTGGATGGCTGAAAAATCTCCCGAGCGCTGTCACTGCCTTCCGACATTTCGTCTCGTGCAAAAAACAACAACATTGGATGCTGGTGCTTCTGCATCAGGCTGATGCTGTCTGGACAGGATTTACCGCGAGTTTTCAAAAGCGCGATAATAAAACACGGTTTTGATGATAATTAAATTTTCAACGGTAATACTAACCGTCAGGGCATTTCATCGTGATTTATCGTGAAACCGGTAATCATTCCATCCCTAGTTACAACAGCAAAATGATTTGTTTAACCCAACTAAAAGAATAATACGGGCTTTGAGAGATATAAACGGCAGGTACAAGATATGCAGATGGCGTTATTGAATGATTGCCCATAAGAGAGTGTCTTTAATTTAGATTTAAACAGAGAGAGTGTGTCTGATCCCAGAACATTTATCAGGAAGGCTATTCCAGAGTTTGTGAGCCAAATGTGAAAAAGCTCTACCTTCTTTAGTGGATTTTGCTTTCCTAGGTACTACCAAAAGTCCAGAGGTTTTTTTTGCGACCTTAGGGAGCGTGATGGATTGGAGCGTGGTAGAAGACTAGTTAGGTATGCAGGAGCTAACCAATTAAGGGCATTATAGGCAAGTAATAATATTGCAAAGTCAAGTTCAGCCTCAATATTGTCAATAGTGTGCAGCACAGTATGTGTATAGTTACCCTGCTGAAAAAAAAACAATAGAAACCATCACAAAAATTCTTTTGGTTTCCATTAAAACCATTACAAAATTCCTTTTTATAGTGTGTTTTGAGCAAATATGTAAGATAACATTCATGTACTAATAAAAACATCTAAGAATGTATTGGAATGGAATGTTATTCCTATTGGAATAATGCTCAAAACACACTATAAAAAGGAAATTTGTAATGGTTTTAATGGAAACCATAAGAATTTATGTGATGGTTTCTATTGTTTTTTTTTCAGCAGGGTAACTATACACATACTGTGCTGCACACTATTGACAATATTAAGTTGAAGCTTGACTTTGCAAAATTAAAATCGCAATCGCATTATCTGTCAAAAAAAATTAGATATTTTCCCCAAATCACACAGCCCTAGTGTTTTTACATGCAAACGTGCATGTGGGTGAGATTATAAGTGTGAAACAGTGGTTTAATTGTTACTGTGCCATAGATAATTATCATGTTAAATTAAGATTCAGTAACTATAGAGGAGCAATGCTCATAATTAGCTAAAAGACAGCTTGAAATCTCTGTGGAATCTCTCAGTACAAGGTCTGATCAAAGAAGTTTTCTTCATATATGGATTAATAAAGAAATATAGTTGATAAGTTGATATAAGTACATGTTGATTGTCAGTCAACATTCTGGCTTTTTTCTTGTTTGGTTATGCTTTGAGTTAACTAAGACGCCCACACACAAACACACACACACACACTATATATGAGCAATATCACTCGAGTACGAGAGTGATATTGCGTTTATACAACAGTTTGACGGAACATGTGTGTAATTAAAAAAGAAACAACGGAGTGCCTAATAAAACCTCTCTTTTGTGCGGAACTACTTCCTTCCGCCACGGATTCAAAGCTCAGCCAGTACACTATCTCCACGGTTCAAACCAATCGATTGAGAACCAGAACAAATGTGTCTCCTATATATATATATATATACTGGATATTCATTATTATTTTATATTTTTCTTTTTTAGAATTGTATAACTAATGGCATATTTCATGGTGGGCCAAGAGGGATACAAGAAATTGTTGGTAATATATTATATATATATATATATATATATATAATATCTATATATATAGTATCTATATACGATAGTATAATTATATAACATTATAAATCACTATTTTATACCAGTTGCCTTGCTTTACCTATGTTGGGCATTTCATTTCAAACCATAGTGGTTACCACTCTTATCCAGTACCGCTAATCAGTCTGATATCTATGTTTAGTATTTCTTTATGCAATCTCGGGTCATCCTTCTAAGCCATAGCACCTCTAGAGTCATTTAAAACACTTGTATCCTGCCTGCATTTTCACGTATCAAGGTCATATAAAATAGGCCTGGCTTCACCATACTTAGGCTTCTGATGGTTCATGATGTATCAGACCTATCGGTTGTTTGTCGTGATGAAGCGGGGCTGTCATTCCTCACATAATATAAAGGGAGTAAATGATTTCTTGTGCTTGTTCTAGTTTTTTTTTTTTTTTGTGACAGCAAACACAAAACAACACATCTGTTGCTCCGTGGATCTCATCGAGTTTTGATCTGTAAGGGTAGTGGAGCTTATAAGTCTGGGGAACTTAAAAAGAAAGAAGTCTGGGGAACTTCTTTTAAAAAGAAAAAGGGGAGGGAAAAGGAGTGTTAGCTAGGTTTAGCAACACTATGGTAATCGACACCCATGGGATGGCAGGTGTAGGGAAAGAAAACTGATGCAAGATTAGGACAAATAGAATGTTGGAATGAAGGGCAATGGACTTTACACTGCATTACCGTTGTTTGTAAATCTTTAATAGTCCTTCGTCAAGAGCACATCTAGACGAATCCACAATTCATTTGTGCACTTTCATTTAACTGTTTTGCATGTCAATATGTTTATGGGTGCAAATGGATGCCATTTCATTGTTAATGAAATGTCATTTTACATGGTGCCATTCCCATTCTGGAATGTTTTTGATGTTCATAATGATTTAAAACTGGTTGTTCAGGCAACATGTCCTACATCAGCACCTCTCTGTGATCCTACTTGTGGTGTAATCAAAACCCATAGAAATTGTTTGACAAACTAAAGGAACCCATAAACCCATTTTTATTTACCACAAGAGAAATTGGTCTTAATCTTCGGGAGCCTTATTTTCCAACGTATGAAATCTACAGAGGGCTCACTGTACCTCTTGCCACACAGATGCAAACCATTATGCACAGCTAAAGAGAGAACAAATCACTCCACCACAACACTAAATAGCACAATGAAGTGAAGGCATGTAAATACAAAGTACTTGCGCTTTCTGTAATTAAAGAAATCTAAGTTAACAATCATTCTGAGAGCAAAGCTCCACATCTCTCCCACCCCACCCTGTCTCAGAGCTGTGAAGTGATCTAATACAAAGCCCTTTGTCTGGGTGGATAATGATCAAACAGGCAGAGGGGATTTCTTGCAGGATTGGTTTCTGTTATATTTTTGCCCCTGACCTAATTAAAACTGGAGGAGGGTTAATGGGAAAATCCAGTCTCCTGAATGGAGAACGCCACTTCCTTACTTTCATCTGAATGTTTGGTTCTTTAAACAGCAGCTGCTGAAGCTTCAGTTGGTTTGCAGGCACTTGTAATCATCTGATTTTCATCAGTGCTGACTGCATTGAGTATAGGGATGCAGAATATATTGGTGCTATATAGGTTGATAATGCAGACAGTTTTATTATTTATTTGTGTGTACCAATATATTGGATCTATATTTTATTGCACATGGTCATTGTATATTCAAAGGAAATCTGTAAAACCACTAATAATTGAATATAATTGTAACACTGTTAAATGTAATCTTTAGAAAAATAAAAATGTATATACATTTTTTAT